>JAWLRI010001071.1:1073089-1156437 GCA_034781795.1 Crypturellus tataupa
GCAGCTCTGGGCTGCAGAACTGGACGATCTGGAGATCTTCAAACCCACCTGGATGCGCCCGGGTGCCCCGTGCTCTGGGTGTCCCTGCTGGAGCAGGGGCTGCACTGGGGGATCCGTAGAGGTCCCTGCCAACGCTATTCTGTGATGAATGGTTATACTGAGCCCCTCTTAATCCATCCATAGGATGTTTTATTGAAGATTTCATAACTAACCGTGTGCCTCTGCCTCCTTCCATGCAGCAGGAGGTAGTCAACTCGTTACCAGCGCAAACAGCTGGTTAAAGGATAAATCCCCTTACTCATGGCTAGATCGAGCTCTGCAACCCAGCAGAGAGGTGATTTTCCTTAGTGCTGGCTTGTGTGTGCTGTTTATTACCCAAGCACATGCATAAAGCCTCCCGTTGTCTGCTACAGGACCGAACATTTTTGCGAGCTGGAGTGTTTTTCTAAATACCTGCTGGCAGGAGTTCAGCTTATGCGATTCCTACGCGTTTGTTTTTATAGACTTTCGCGCACGACCCCAAGCAGCTACTGCCTCTGCTGTGCTGTTTTCTCGATACCCATCTGCTGGGGAACACGGCATGGCAATAACTCACTTTTACAGACAGCGTTAAGCCCATCGAGGAGAAAATACTTGGCCACAAGAATAAATCTACCAGTTAGTCTGAGGTCCAAGTCATTCCCTGGAGGTGTTCCAAGGTGGATGGGCAAAGAGAGAGCTTGGGTTCATCTAATGAGCATAATTCAAGCTCTTCTTTTGCACCACAAGAGTCATGCAAGGCCTCAACTGGACACCAGCAAGGGGGAAAGCACTGGGAGACTCTCCCCAACCTTGCAAAAAACAAATATTTTCTGTCAATAACCTATTGGTGTTGAGCAGAACTGGTGCTGAGTGTCCAATGAGTCTGGAATGATTTTTGCTTTTAGGTTGAACAAATCCATGACTTTGAGAGGTGGAGGTTAACGAGTGAATTTGAGTCATGTGCAGGTTTTGCCTTTGGGTTTTTCCAAGCAGAGGGATATCCTTCTGCTTCCCCTTAGCCTTGGCCTGGCTGTGTGCGGCAGAAGGAGGTGTTGCACTTCCAGATGTACCCCCCAATACGTGCGAATAAGTACAAGGGCTCAACAAGCTCCATCCTCTCTTGCTTAAACTGCCCAGCAGCTGTTTTATTGCATGCTTGGCTCAAACAGCTGCTTTAGCGCCTGTCTCTGGCAGCAATTCCCTTGCTGGAAATACCAAAAAAAAATCTGTGTACGATTTTCCCCGTGGCTTCCTACCCCGAAAGCCGGGGAGGTCACGTTTCACCTTTTTCCTGTCTCTCACCTCCTGCGAGCTCAGCTGCAAATGAGTTGGGGCTGCGGTCACAGCCTGTTGCCATATGATTTATTAGCACTTCCCCTCGCTCCCTGTCTGGCCCAGCACGACTGGTGCTTTAGGAAGGTCTTTTGTGGGTCCTGGGCCCCCAGAATAGGTTTCTGACGTTGTTCCCGCAATGTGGCATCAATTGGTAGAAGAGCTTTGCTCATCAAACATTAATGTCCTGTTACTGATGAGGGGGGGAAAAAAAAATAAGAAAAACACATTTAATGCAAGGCAGGAGCTGGTTGCATCCTTGGCCATAGCCACCAAATGCCTTGGGAAATGCCCTTTACAGTACGAGCCTGGTAATTGGAAATCCAGCTGCTTTTGAGGTTGATGGAACTGGCTGTTGTTGAACCTCCAGCACCTAATGGGGATCATTTGGAGCTCGGGTGTCAAGGGAGATGATGGAAGAGCTGTTGCCTGAATAATTCAGACAGAGTCGGAGGGAAGAACAGTGGGGAATCATCCTGCACCTGCTGGGCAGGGAATAGAAGCAGAGAGTTACTGGAAATCTTGATCCATTTACATGGATTGCTGGACCTCACAGTCCAACCTGCTTTTTTGTTTCTTCTTTGCCCTAAGTTTCCTAAAGAAGCGTAACCAGTTCAACATTGTGCTGCGTGTTCCTTAGGAGCTACCGCTTGTGCTTAGTATTTAGGGCCTGAATTGCTTTAGAACTGTTGCTTTGCCTTTAATTTTCCTCTTCTAACAGCTCAAGCACTTTTTGTACTGGACCAAGTCCAAATTCAAGATCATTCTGAACCTGTGGCCCTAAACAGCGGATGCACCCACAGCTCTGAGCCCGCTCGCCTAATTTAGGGTGGGAAGAAGCAGAGAGTCCCTCTGTATCTCTGCAAAATACCCACGACATTCAGCACTTTGAAGTGTTATTAACTGGAGTGCTGAGAAGTAATTTGGATCATGTCTATGAAAATTCGGAAATGCCATTTTGCAGTTGCTATTTTTAGACGTTCTAACAATCCTGCTGAAATGGGAGCTGAAGTGCCTTGGATGGCTCGGATAATCCAGGTTTTTCTGTCACAGGAAATGTTTGGATGAGCTTCCCGCAGAAAGGCAGTTGACAGCTTTACTTCTGGCCTCAGGTCTGTAAATCAGGCTTTATTTTTCCGTTGTCTTGTGTTTTGGGTAGGCACCATCTCTACTATATTGTCACTATAAGCAGTAATAACTGGAGGTGTTTAGGTGGGTCCTGCATTGAGATGTTAATCACCAAAGCATAAGATAATGACAAACTGGACCTACTCCGTGTGATGGAAATTGCAGGGTGGGCAGGAGGCAAGTCTGTGTTTTACGAAGGAAAAGGGTGATCAACGTCCTCCTCTTTTGTTCCTCTGTCCTCTCTCCAAATGCACGGAACTGCTGTAGCTATTAATTGAAATATCAGGCATCCAATTCCCTCCTTGGCAGCTGCTGCAGGCTGGAAAAACTTGGACATGTGGCTCTGAGACACACTGAGAGCCCAAGTCAGGAGGAGGAGGCAGCAGGGTGCTCTGGGCATGACGTGCTGCTCCGATAGTGGTGGTCAAAGCAAAAGGGATTGATATTTGCGTGGCCTGTAGGACAAGCTTGCTCCATGCGAGCAATTTTACGCTTACCAAAATAAGGCAAGATCCTGCTTGGAAAACTTTCAGGGTGGTGGTGGATGATATTTTAATGTAATGTAAAATGCAAATATTGTTCTTGGCCATTTCATGCATTTGTCTCCCCTCGTTGCTTCTTGGAGCCCAAGATATCTCCTGTGGTCTGAACAGTGGGAGAAGCGATTGCTACTGATAGCAGTGCAGTTGGGTACCCTTAGGGCGTCTTGATTATCTGCCAAGGATTCTTTTCACCGAGTAACAAGAAATAGAGGTTGAAGAGATGCTTAAAATTTCTAAAGTAAAAAAATTTGGTGGCAACCCATGTGCCAGAGCCTCTGTGCAGGCTTCTTCACTTGAGGAGGGTAACTTGGAGGGTGTTTGTTGGTTGACTTCTTCATGCCTGCATTGTCTTCACCTCCATGCTTCTCTTTTGCCAGTTTAAGGACAAGATGGCAAATGAGAGCTTCTTTTTTACTGTTTTTAATGCCTAGTTGGGAAATGTTGCTGAGTGCAAAGGAATGAGATGAGCTCTAATAACTCCTGTGTCCTGCTGTCCTACCTTACCTTGGTACTTAGCTTCTTCTCCTGCTTATTGACTTGTGTGCAGGGTTGTCTTGAGCCTTAGGGATTTTTGTGAAGGCCACAATTGAGTGTATTGGATGGAAAGGGGACAGCAACCCTCATGATGGATGCTGTGACACGCAACCTTTGCATGGTGCTATGCAAGGAGCGCTGGAATCATATCCCTGTGGCTCAGATCTTGTCCTTGTCTCTCCTGTTGTCCTGCCAGAGATGGAGTAAATTGATGCTAAATTGCCTGCCACAGGGGAAACAATTTTACTCGTGTCAACCCTCATGGGAGCGCTAATGAAGGAGCAGACGGAGTAATTGCTGCCTAAAAGACAAGAGGAGATGACGCTACGCCAGGAACTGAGCGTGGTGGGTGGTTTATTGTGATCTCCTCCTCTTTCCCCCCTGTTGTTTGCTCTGTTTCACACGTTGGGTTCTCATCCTGCATCTCTGACTCATGACAAGGGGCCATGGAGCTGTTGCCTGCATGTCTGGGTCATCGCAACGCCTTCCAACCTGGAGGCGTGAGGGTGCCCTGAGGATAAAAACAGGCGTAAAATGAAAATAATTGACCTCAGTTGCCACCTCGGTTTGTGCAGGGAGGATGAGGAGGTCAAAACACTGGTGCGTGCAGCGTCTTGCATCTGTCTGCTGTTGGGCTGGCTCTGCAATAGCATCTTTGCTCAACCAGCTCCAGAAATCCGCAGTTCCACCCGGGGAGGCCCTTCGCGCTCTTGCTGAGCAGTTTGTCACGCTCCGTGGTTCCGGCATTCTTGGCTCCCCTCTAAAGGAGTCTTGTTTTTGCGCCAATAAAAGCAACTTTGTGAGCAGTTAATTATTTTAAAAACTTGCGGACAGTTGAGGAAGTGAGTAATGAATATACATCAGTCCTCTGGACACGTTAAATGCGTGGGGGAGAGCTGAAACTCGGCCGTTATTTATCACGGAGGGCGGCCTGGGACTTGACCTATATGAAGGGAAGACATTCCTTTGCCCCACGAGGAGGCTGGTGGAGGGTAGTTGAATGCAGGCTTTATACCTTGCTATAATGCCCGTTGTGAACGAGTTTGGCCTGCAGCTAATGACTGTTTTAGTCCCGTCACAGCAGGAGAGAGGCCCTGTGTGGCTTCAGTCGCTGCCTTTTGGGTCCGTGTTGTTTGTTGACGCTGTGGGCAGCGGCTGTGTCACCGTCTATTCCCGTGCTTGGAAATGTTTGTTGTTTTTGTGTCCTGGATGTGAAGCCGTGTGCCCTGCTGCCTGCAGAACCCCGCGGTGGAAAACACTGATGCAAACATTGCTGATTTGGGAAGTCCTGTTTGCCCGGGCTGTTTTCCCATCCATGGTATCTGGTGCATCCATCTCCTGGACGGGCCAATGGGTCAAAGCGTTTAGTTTCCATTTCACAAAAATCTCTTTAGAGTTGAGCAAGGAGACTGGAAACTGGATGAAAACACATTTCTCGTGCAGGGTGTCCAACGCGGTGCAGATTTGCAAACTTAGTGCTCTTGCACGGGCTGTTTCTGCACCCAGCAAGAGCTGAGCCAGGAGAAAGCATCAGCTTTGGGTCGTTCTTAGCGAGAGCTGTTCTGAGCTTCCAGGAAATGTTGTGTTCACTCGAGAGAGTGGCAAATAAAGCTGACTGTGGTCCTGCTCCTAACTACAGCAAGATGCAGGAACAGATATACAGCAAGAACTTGCTATTTCTGGAGCACCTTGCACCAGAGAAACTAAGTGCAGCAATCATCGTGCAGCTCTCTCCAATAAAATGGATAATTATTTTATTATTATTTTTTTTAAGGGGTGAGGATATGGGAGAGGTTAAAATGCCTTTTCCTCAATCATAAACAATTGTAAGAAAATTAAGGTGCCCCCAGGGTGCTTGGGTTATTTTCAGAGGCATCTACTGGCCATCCCTATAGAAATACTAGGGGTTCTATGGATCTGGAAAGATGAGTCGGGAATGTCACTACTCCTTTCTCTCATCTGGGGGCCCAGGATCTGATCTCACTCCAGATATGTCCTGTTTTCACTGCATGTCCTTGTGTTCTTGCCACACATGATTATATGGAAAAGGAATAGGAGGAAAATAGCTCTCTATGGGCAGTACCTATAGATATTTTGGGGATTGCGCATGTACCCGCTGGCTGTTGGGAAGCATCAGGAGATGAAGCACTTGCAGTGCCTTTATAAATATGTATGCAGAGAAATTGGGCTTTTGGTACCAGAGAAACAACTTGCTTTTGTTTGCAAGTTTGCTGCCTTGTGATTTAGTCCTGGTAATGGGTACCGAAAGGAAATAGCTACGGGGGAGTCTCCTGAGTTTCCCCTAGGCAAGCAGAGCGGAGTTATTATATAACCACTCATCTCTGCTGCGCCAGGGCTCCAAACATCAAAGAAAATGCCCTTTTGCAACAACAGCGACGTGAGATTTGTCAGAGCTGCCCGCAGGCAGCAAAGGGGACCTTGCGCAAGCCAAATCTGCTTTGATGTAGCTTTTATTAACTAATAATTTGTGCTTAATGCCATTGTCATTTTTATGCCTTCCGGATGTGATTTCAGTGTAACAGGAGCTCTTGGTTCCCTACCCTTTCATAGCTGCTCTTGTTGTTGTCCTCAGCCTGAGTCCAGCTGGCCCACGAGGAGGGATATCTGGATTACCCACCTTCACAAATGCCTTTTTAGACAGTCATTCCCTGTTTCTTGTGACACTGGAGAGCAATAAAACAACTAATTTGGGTTTTTCAACATTCTGCCCTGTGTTTTTCTACCCATTTTGTCAAGGTTTCTGTCTACTTTTCTCCTCTTGCGTTGCTGGTGGCCTTGCCCTCCTTGCTGGTGGACCACGGGGTGGCTAATTGGCTTTGGGGACATGCTGATCCTGTGTGTTTGACCTGTCCTATTGGATATAGGACACATTCCTACAATAACTGACCACACAGGGCTTTCCTAGACTCAGACTGAGTCTAATCTGTCATGTGATATAGGATTTCTTAATGTATGGACACAAACGTAGACTGGTGCTGATGCTAAAGCAAGCCTTGGACTCATCTGTAATATCCCAATGAGACATTTGCTTTGAGCAAGAGTAATTTCACCTTTAAATAAGCACCTATTTGAATTTAGAGATTGCACTCTGCAATCAACTTGGCACAAAGGTTCGTTAGTCCTTTAGATAGGGACGACCAGGGGAAAAAGATCCATGGAAAACAAAGGAAAACAAGTTCTGGGCTTGCTGATTTTTCACATACCCCTCAAAGATGCAGCCTGTCCGGTCTGTTTGCATCCTCGGTGCTTTTGCCTGCTCTTGTTAGCACAGCTCGTGTCTCCTGTGACTTTTTTTTCCCTTTCCACCCCGCTCTGTGCTGTTCGTCATCCCTTTTGAAGGCTTCACCCGTGGCCCCTGTCGCTGGCAGCGTTTCAGTTGCCCGCGCTGGTGGACGATGCTCTCGCCCTGCGAGTTTGCAAAGAAACCCTTGTTTCTTGTGTCAAGGATCATGACAAAGTAGCATTTTAGAACTTGCTGTGCGGGTGTTTGCTGCCAAAAGTGAGAGAGAGGAAAAAAAAATATCTCAGGAATGGGCTTGCTGGCTGTTTATTCCCCCATCCTTCAACCTCGAGTCTGTTTGACATCTGTATCTCGGGCGCTAGATGATGCAAGAGAATCCTGTAAACACTTCTGCGAGAATAATAGCAGCAATTAATTCTTTTAAATATGCATTTGGTGTTGATGCTGTCGACCATTGTTCCTAATAAAAACCCTGCTTATTGGGCTTGCAGACAGCGAACGGGAGGGAGCTGCAGGCACATCAGAAAGCAGAATTGGACTAATCTTGACTAAGGGCATTAAGAGCCTGGTGCTGGGGCAGAAATAAGAGCAGATCAGCAAAGGCAAATGCACATTTTTTCATCTGCCCTAAGCGATCTGTGCAGATGCAGGGTGGTTGGACAGCAATTTTGCCTAAAGTATCTGGGGACTTCAGTGACTGCAGCCTGTTTCAGGCCTCATAAAGTGTCAATTTGGTTAAATGCTCTATTTCTAACAGGGTCTAGGAACAGATGCTTAGGAAATGACCCCCACGGAAACCTTCAGGACCTGCCTAAATCAGTCTTTTTTTTTTTTTATTATTATTTTTTATTTTTTTATTTTTTTATTTTTTTTTGGCAATCGTTTTTTCTGAGACTTCTTAAAGCCAATGCCAGCTATGGTTAATGTTTAATAGCCTTCATGTGCCCTTTCCTCAGTTTCTCCACCTGACATAAAAAAAATCTTAGAAGAAAAATCTTATAGAAAATAAAACTCATTTCTAAAACTTGAAAATAAAAATAAATAATATATTCTTTAATCTTAAACCTCATTTTTCTGGGATATCCATAGTTTTAATTAAGATAATGCTTAAAGAAAGGGTTAACATACAAGCTGAATGGAAGGGCAATATCAGGAGTCTTTGGGAAGGACAAGCACGAGACAGGAGTAGCATCCTTGAGGATTCTGCCCTCCTGCTGCTCTGGACTGGGAAGGCCTCATCAGGGATGATGCCTCCAGCAAGGAGGGAAATGATGGTCCATTTCCAGGCCAATTCCTTAGCTCCATCTCACCTGTAGATACCAAAACAGTTGGACCTGCTTGACTAGAAGGGATAACTGCCTTCCCCGAGCCTCCAAATACGCAGAGGGAAAGGGAATAGCCCAGTGCGTGCTGCAAAGGAGAAAGGAACCGTCCATCGTTAGCCAGTAATGGGTTTCTAATGCACCTTCCATCAGGAAGGTCAGAAGCACCGGGATCAATGGTTATGCTATTTGAGGGCTCCTTTAATGGAGGTTTTTCAGAGCAGGTTAGGATGCAGTGCCAGGAGCTGTTAAAGGAGAGTGGATTTTGCCGCAGGGGGTAGATGGGAGCTGCTCTCATCCCGCTCTGTTTCCTCCTCAATCCGAGGCTCCCCAAGGGGCTTCGTTTTCCTCCGTGCTGGATGAAGGAGGGTGGATGTCATTGTAGGAGGCAGAGCTGCTCCAGGACGTTATTAGCGCTGCCCAAAGACCCTTGGGGCCTCTAATAGCGAGAAACATCTCCGCATGGAGCGGGAATTCCCATTGCAGCACCCGCTTGCTTTGCCAGGGATTTCCATGCGGATGCACCAGCGATGATGATGATGATGATGATGATGATGATGATGATGATGATGATGATGATGATGATGATGAGTACTGGCATGCAGCTCGGCGTCCTGTCTGCTAAATGAGACCCACCTAGAGAGAAATGGATGCTCTGATACCAAAATGTGAGCTTTCCTCAAGGCAGAGTGTAAAAAGGGGTGCATGTGCCTGCATGATGTCCATGTTGTTGGCTTTTTAGTGCTACGAGCCCTGAAACCCGGGGGGAATTTGCAGTCCTGCCTGACTACCCTTTTCAGTTGTCGTTTTGCTGTTTTATTTATTTATTTATTTATTTATTTTATTATTTTTTTTTGAGGTAGCTGAGGCATTTTACAAAACCTACTAATGTTATTTCATTTGGCGCTCTCTTTGTTGCATCTGTTGATCTCCAGTTCAGTTATGGCAGCCCCAGCAGGAGCGCATATTTCAATAATATGTTCTCTGCCGCTGCTTTGACCTGCTAAATTGAATTGTAAATGGAGCATGTCACAGCTCGCTTCATTCATGCTCTTCTCTAACAAGGTGTGCAGAGAGCTATTAGCTTCATCTTTACAATAACCAAGTAAGATAAGGCAGAGATTTGCAGTGACTTTTATTTTAGGAGGCGTATGGTTAGCTACAGAAGCTGTGGCATCCAGATTTTCCTTCTTATTTCAGACCTGTTGTTTTTGTACTCCTATTTCTTACTTTTTCTCACTAATGCATTTTATTTGAAACGTTTACAACTCCACTAGCACCTCAAGTCAGTGCTAACGAGAGATGCATCCTTCTTCCCATCAGTCATCTTCTACACTGAGAGAGCTGTAGCAAATGGAAATAAGTCACAAATCTTATGGGTTTTAAAGTACTGAACAGAAAAGGGGAGAAGAGAAAGTTAAGGAGCTAGAGAATATGTTTGAGTGGAGTTTTGCACCAATTGTTGGTAGTCTTGCTCATTAGATAGAGAAATAACAAAGCCTTTGGACAGGTTATAAAATAGTATGAGAGCTGATACTTGTGGAGTCTCCTGGACGGTTGCCTTATTTCCTTGCGGTTCAGGAGCAGTAAATCCAGTGGAAGGATGAAACCCTGATCCCTCTGTGGACTCTTGTGCAGAGAGAATTGAAACCAGGCGCCTGGATTCTGTTCCTGATGCACTTCAGGTCTCGTAGGTCAACATCTGCCAGTTGAGTATTGATTTGCTCACTTAAAGATACTTGGAACACAAGGTATGTTCATTTGATTAAATCCCTCTGCAGTGCGAGGTTGGATGGGCTTGTGGGGAAAGATCCAGGGCTGTGTTAGCAACACTGCAGCTCTCAGGTTGAGGGATTTCATTTTTTTCCCCTCTTTCTAGTTGTATTTAAGAGACCAGAGTTGGGCACTGGGTACAGTTTGGGGGTCCCCAATACCAGGCAGATGGTCCCAGATGGGAGTGAGCCTGGTAGAGCCACCAAGTTGCTCAGGACCGGAGATGGGACATGCAAGTAAAAGCTGAGATGGAGTAGAGGGAAGTAGGGATCTCAGTGCTGCCTTCAAGGATTTATTGAGAAGATAGTCAAACACAAGGTCATGGGTGTATGTTGCATCAAGGGACATTCCAGTGACACAACTGTGACCACCTTCCCTGTGAAGACGGTCAAACTCTGAAGCAGGGTGACAGAGAAGGACGATGGTTTCCATCTCTGGGGACATTCAACCCTTGCCTGGACCTTACCCTTAACCAGATCAAAGCTTTGAGGAGGGAATGAAAGTCACAGAGAGTAACAGAGACCCCTTGTCATCTCAATAATTTATTTTTAAATGTTTTTTGGGGTCTGTATTTGATCTTTTGATACAATAATTGGGAGAGTGAGCTAGAACTCAACTGGGTAGAAACCTGATCATGTCCATAGGATGGAGGTCTTAAGAGCTAGGCACTCATATACAACATTTTGTAACTTCACTGCAAGAATTTATGTATTCTGTGCACTAACAAAGTGCTTCAGCTGGTATTTGTTCTTGTTTATCCTCGATTCCTGGTTCTAATGGACACAGCTGGGAGATGTCGTCTTTCATCTTCGGAGATGATTTAATCACTTGTCTCAAGAAGATTTTCTTTTGTTTGCTTGAAAGAGGTCCAATTGGGTAGTCTGGAAGTAAGGAATCAGCCTTTCAATTCTTTTGTATTCACTGGATAAATGTTAGCTCGCCTCTCCTTCACTCTCGGCTAATCCTGATAAATGTCTGCAGGAAATTGATTCTTGAAAATGTCAGAGAATGGAGTGGAGAAGACTCATTAGTAACCTCTTCGTTGCATCCAGGAGTGAAATTAAATGACCTGAAAACACACTTGAGGAAAGGTTGTCCTCCGATTTGAATCCAGCTCTTGTCTTTGCTCCTGAGCTATGGAGCAGTTATTTAGAGCTGTGTGGCCTTGGTCCTTCAACAGAATCCGTCTGCCTGACAAAGCCTGGATCCAATAGATATTTAGGGATACAAGTGTTTTTTACGCTACCAGAAGATAAAAGACCTTCCTTGTTTCATTGCTTTTACAAATTAAGGTCCTGGTTGTCTTGGGTGTCTCTGGGAAGGCTGCCTGAATGCAAAGCCTTCAGCGTGGAGATTTATGGTGTTCCGTGAGATGATGATAAATATCTCGTAGGGGAAGACTGAACAGATGAGATTCATCCACAGGGCACGTGGCTGCTCTGGTTGGGATAGCTTTCCTCTTCTGGAAGCTCTGTGTTTAAATCCTGGTTTAAAGGCTGGAATTCAGGAGGAGGGATGGGGTCAAGGACAGAGGAGGGATTGAGGGAGACCTGACTAGGGTTCAGGAGAAGCCACTGGGTATTTAGACATCTCTTTGGGGCTATGGTTAATGCAATGTTTTGAAGATACCCATCTGCTCACTCGAGTGGTTATGGTGCACATTTAGCGATGGTGGGAAGCCCTGCTTGCTCCTGACAAGTGTCATAGGTGTTTTCGTACTGATCAGAGCAAAATATCGGGGAAAATAGCCCTAAATTAGGGATCCTAATGCTGGCAGACCGGAAACTTCCTAATGTAGGAAGTTTCTCTCAGCTTGAGTATGGATGTGACCCAAGATGCGGAGAAGGCTGAAACCAAGAGGGCATTTTCTCAAGTGGAGCAGCTGAATTTGGTCCAGCAGAACAGTTGGATAGGTGGGACTGGAGCAAGAAGCCAAAGTTGTTTTGTTAATGCATGTGTATAGTGAGACCCATCTGCTTGTATGCGTCCTCTCCGTTTTAGGAGAGGTTTAGGAATCTCTCTGATTTCCAATTATCAGAAATTCCTCTTCCACTAGGAATTCTATCACACTTCCTACAAAAGGCTTCACTTTGGACAACTGATATTTTTCTGACTTAAAAGTAAATAATTAAAAGGCAGTTTTGCCCGTTCCTTCCAGCTCTAGTTAGATTTTGTTTTATTTTTTTGAATGAATAGGGGACCTGTATGTGTTCAGGAGAGGAAGAATGGGTAGGATACACAGTCTGACCTGAGAGCCCTATATTCCCAGGGGCATTTTGGCTTGAACAAAAGCCTCTTCATGCAAGACAATTGTTGGCATTCAGACCTTCTCCTTCTTCCTAACCCAAGGAGCCTCAATTATAGGGAAGAGGTTTTTAGGCCGACACATCCACCAGCTTCCAATGAAAGTGGAGGCTGCCAAGCACCCAGCACACGAGAAATAGTTGTGAAAATCCTCTCCGGTCATGAGGGCTGGAGGTGGAACATGTTTCTATTAATGTTGATGGAAAGAGACCCGTGATCTTGGGTCTGTGGCGGGGAGGTATTTGCACTAGCTAGGTGTAGGCGTCCAAACTGAGCTCTTAGTTTCCCTATATAGCCGAAATAGCTCCTCCACAGCTCATTTTGGGGTGTTTAATTTAAACTTTTGCCCCGAAGAAGACTCCATGGACCCTACAAAGATACCAGCTTTAGGCATCTTAACTTGTTAGGCCAAAAAATCCCTATTTGTTCTGTTCCTGTGATATTTAGCAAGTTATTCGAATAGCAATGTGTCAAAACATAAAAATACCTGCAATAACTGCAGTACTGGGCTTTCTTCCTCTTCGTGTGGTTTTGCATGCCAAATGCTGATTCTTTTTGCTCTCTCTGTTTGGACTGACATTTCACTTTTAGCCTCTGTACATGCAAATATATTAATTCTTGTCCAGGCATAGTTATGAATATAAATACTTAGCTGTTTTTTTCACTGTGACTTCCTTCTCTATTTCTCAACAGCTGGTTATATTTATTAGCAATAGGCTTACTGTATGTGATCGTGGAAACCTCTGACCAGATCGTAGATCCTATCAAGTCGGCAGAATGGAAAGATAATATTCAGCCCTAAGTAACTGCCAGGATGGGTTACCGTGTGCAGTGTTTATTACAACTCGGTGTTAATGTGGAGAGGTGAAGCAGGTGGCTTTTACAGCTCTGATTTGCACCCACTTTCTTTCCAAATGTGGCACCGTAAAGCACTTGCTCCTTGGGTTTCAGGAAGCCAACTATTTTAAGAGGAAACTCGGAAAAAAATATATGTTCATAATGGGAGGAATGGGATCTCTGGCAGTTTTGGCAGAAGAGCCCTGGGTTCTGCTCTGGCTATGAGTCAGGGTAGGATTCCCCTTTGCCAGCTCTGCCCATGGTATTTTAATGACGAGCGATTTCCCGGTGCAGTGTGAAATATAAATTAACAGCAACGAGGAATGTGAAATTGTGAGGAAACTCAATTTGCTCACTTTCCGGAAATAATGAATGTAGCAATAAAGAGATTTTGGGTCAAAACCAGAGTGCGGGAATGCAAATTGGAGATATTTTTTCTACTGATTTCAGTGGACTTGCATGATCTGCTACCCTTCAGCCTCCTTGCTGTCTCGCTGTCCTTCTCACTGGTAACAATTGCTGTCTTTCTTGTCTGTCTCCTTCTAATGAAGGTTGGATCCCTAAAACAAGGTGTTATTTTTGTAAAGATTAGTAATCTTTCTAAATATGAGGACTGCAAACTTGAGAGGAGTTTAAATCTGAAGGAATCAATATCTTTGAGTTTATCTATCTATCTATATATATATTGTATTTTTGTTAGAAGACCAAGACCAGTCTTTGTTAGAAGAGTGCAAAATTGTGGTCCCCCATCTTGGCACACTTTTCTGACTTAACCTACTGTTTAGTGGTCAAAGTTGAGTTTCTTCTAATGGGTTTCGATGGCATTTTGGTTTAGAGCTGTGAAACTGCCCTTTATGACCTTTAATCTTTTAAAGAAAATATATCTTTTAATTGAAAAAAAATCTATTTTGCTATCATAGTCTCCATCTACCAACAATCTCACCCCTATTTTTAAGGCTCTATAGGTGAAATTTTGCTCTCTGTCGTTCCAGCTGCTTTAAGAGAGATTAGGGACTTGTTGCTACGGGAGGTTTGATGCAAGGAGCTGTGCAACCCACACCGTTGGGCACAAGTCTCAGGAAGAGAGAATAAAACTCTTGTTTGGACCCATGAGCTGCTGTTCTTGGTTGCATGGGTGAAAATAAGGATAAGATCTTGGTGGCATTCAGCCTCCTCCACTGGAAACTAGGGAAGAACAAGTTGGAGGGGACCTGACGTCTTCTGTGTTGACTATTGGACAGTTGTTTGCTACGAGTCATCACCAGGGAAAGGGAGATCTTCATTCAGTGCTGGTGTTTCCTCCTACCTGTTCATCGTTCAAAGTTGGTTTCTCTCTTCCTAGCTCATTTTGAGACTTTACCTTACCTCTGGGTGCCACAGTGGATGCTGGTGGGCTTGTTTTAGGGGGGCTCCCAAGCTTTTATCCCAACATCAAGAGATGTAGGCAAGTTTTGAGGATACAGGAACGTGGCTGATTGCATGGGGTAGGCTGTGAGAGGACATTTAAGGGCTGATGTCAACTGGGGTGACTCGAGCAACTTCAGTGTATCAATTCATTGAGTGATTAACTCAATGTGTACAAGTGCTAGAATGAGGTAGTAAATAAGCAATTTAGTGCCTTCCCTCAACTGGTTGTACCTCTCTGTTATGTCATGGGCACCCCACCATAGACTTGGGTGAACTTTCTGATGGATCCAGGAGCATTAGAAAATACTTAAGTCTGACAAGGAGACGAATGTGTGTAATTGCAATGATATCTGCTCCCAATCAACCATGTTTCATATGGAGAAATCTTTATTTTTTTTTTTTTTTTTTTTTTTTTTTTTAGGATCTTACATGTCCCTTTTCTTCTGGGAGTCCAAATCATTTCCATTTCGGTTCCCAATATCTTGTTGTGCTGATTTTTGACTAGATAGTGACCTGTGTGAAAGGAGTTCATTAAGTAATCATCAAATGGGTACTTTTTGGCCCTTTCTGGAACAGTGCAATATGGAAATGTGCTAATCTGTTGGCACGGATGAGCCAACGGATATGGCACGGATACGGCAGCGAATCGCTGTGACAAGACACACGTGCGTTAACTGTGCATCACTATTACAGCAGATATTCCCTTTCTAGTGATAGACAGGTTACCTCCTCCAAAGAAACACTTTAAAAAGAAAAAGAAAATAAAAAATAAAGGAAAAAAGGGCTTGTTGGTCAACAAATTCCTTTCTTTTAGAAAAGAAACCCTGCTAATCCAAGAGATGTCTTCCAGCATATGTGGCATCAGGTGGAGTGTAGAAATGGGTGAGAAATTTCATCTCTCTTAATATAACAGGACTGACTAAATTGGAAATAGTGCTTGTGGGAGGATGTGTGCATGAGAAATGGGCATATATATACCGTATCTTCTACAGATTTTATGGAAAATAAAATAATCTCCCTGAACCTTTCTGTTTTCCTGCTCTCTGCAGGTGCTGGATGATAAATAAAGCTGTGACTTTGGTGATTTTGATGTGCTTTGGGAGTTTGCAGGAGAAGTACAACTTAAAAGTAAGTCCAGAGCTGGAAAAAATTTAGTGTGTGGTGTTTGATATGGTGGTCAGGGTTTTTTTTAACAAGTTGGAAATTCCTTTTTATTTTTTTTTTTTTTTTTTTTTTTTTTTTTTGCCATGTTCCCTCCCAGTGGATGCAGTGCCTGTCTGACAGGGAATATGGTTGGGAATAGCAGTGAATGAGGATGAATATTTATTTATAATATTTATAGAGTTGCACGTTTAAAAATAATGAACAAACTAAAAGTGTAACAGCCATTTGGTGTAAGATATCTGTCTCCACTTGTTTCCCTTTTGGGTCTCTTTGCCAGCCTGTAGATACTACTGGAATAAGTATTCATAGTCTCGATTTTTGAGACGGCTCCACAATAGATAGGAGACCACGAGTGCAGTGGTAGGTGTAAGGCATGGGCTTGAATGTATTTCTGTAGAAGTTCAGAAGTTTAAGCCTATGCCTGATCTTCTAGAGGAAGGAAGGGTGAAAAAGGATTTTCTAGAGGAACTATCAAAAAGTCTGTGGAGATATTATGAAGTCTTGTGGAGCTGAAGATATGGACCTTTTTTCAAACATCTTCAAAGCTGCTTGATTTTCTGCAGGTGAAGTGCTGTTTCCTCCACCTACTTGTGGCTCTGCTTGATCGGAATGATGGAATTTCAAGTCCTCAATATTTTTAGCAGTTGAGGTTAGAAGCTGTTGCTTTACAGCACGGTGAGAACGGCAAAGTGTTTGTAAGAGCTTGCAAAATAAGGACTTTGAATACTCTCCTGTGAAGGGGGTGATGAAGGGAGACTGTGCAGGACCCCCACTCGATTCAGTACTTTGTGTTTTTGCATCCAAATTTGGGTCAACCGATGGTTGAATTGCATTGGTGGTGCTGGGTAGACATGATGGCCCATCCTTCTGGCACATGCATAAGGTGGGAAGGAGATAGTCTGCAAACTTATGGGTGAGCAATTTAGCCACGTGGCTTCGATTATACTCAGCAGTTGCACGGAAAAGTACCTGCAGACCTTCTCCTCATTGCTCTTGTGTCGTTTATCCGTGCCACAAAGCTGCTCGTGGGAATTAGGCACCCAGCTCTACTGAGATCTGATAGATGAGAAGCTGCATAACAACCTCATCTGTCTTGCAGAAAAGTTTGAGCCGTAACTCCCGTCCAAACACTGGGAATTTCTAACAGAGAAGATCACTTTTGGCACAGCAGGAATTAAATAATTCTAACTCGTTTTTTATTATTATTCTTTTAATTGTAGTGTTTTTTTGTCACTGTTTATGGCCTGGGCTTTAAAGGGAAGAGCTGTGTCACAAGATTGGTATCCAGGATGATTCACGATGAAGCATAGTCAATACATAGTTAAGTAGTTTCAGCCCTTAAGATGGAAAAGAAGAGCAGAGAGTAGTTGTGTTACTTATGTATTGCCAAACTAATGTTGTTATAGAGAAAATGTTATTTTCAGGAGAGATTAATGATGCGTTCAGGCTTTGGAAAGAAATTATAGATTATGGTAGTAGTTACTTGTAGGTACTTTTTTCTTTTCTTTGTTTTTTTAAACTTCATCCCTTTAACTATTTTTCCATCATGAATTTATCTGTAGTGTTTTGTTCCAAGAAAACTGGATGCTATTTGAAGTGGAAGCCTGCGTGCCTGCAGGACTATTTAATGCCTGCAGAGTAAAACCACTGAGGAACACATGGAAGTGGTGCTGGTTATAGACAGCTTCCCTGCAGCATTGTGTTTGCTGTGGATGTGACTGAGGATTTTTTTACCCATGCTGTTGGAGTAGGGTACTGAACAGCTGCTTTTGGTCTTGTCTTTTCTTATTTTTTCTTATTTTTTTTTCTTTTTTTTTTTCATGGTATTATTTGAAACATTCATCAAATGCGAGTGTCAATAAAACATTCATCAAAACCAAGAGGCAACGCAAACCTCTTTCATCCAAGCCTGGTGTGGCCTTTCCTTTTGCCACTCAATTTGCAAGACTCACATATGTGTGTGTATGAGGGGTCAGCAAATGTTGCATCCAGGGGCTCATACTCTGCAGTATTTGTGCACCCTGGGAGGAGGAAGAGTTCATATCCCTCTCTTCCCACTGGGAAAAGGCCGTTTCCCTCCTTTGGCTGAGTCTTCCAAGGGAAGAGGAGGTGAGATCTTCACCCAGCTCGCAAAGCCGAGGTGTTTTTAGCATCTAGGAGAGCTCTGATGTTGTTGCTGATGCCTCTTCTTCACCAAGGACAGTTCCCTGTCTCTGAAATATTTGGAGTGTGAGGCTGTACCTGCAAGGCTTTTGGTACCTGTCTAAATCTATGGAAAACTTGAGATCTAACCTAATTAATTTGAGGTTGTTGGTGCTGCTATATCAAACATGCAACCTAGAGGCTATGCTTTCTGCAAAGCTTGTTGCAACCAAGTCTGTGCCCATGGAAGGATCTAGTTCACCCATGCCAACCTCATCTACACTATAGGAGATGTGAGTCTGGATGGGGAGTCAACCCTGCAAGACGGTAATATTAATGTTGGTTTTCTTTCCCTCCGCAGTGGGAGCGCCTCTGGTTCCTAATCCTCACCTCCTCCTTCTTCCTGACGCTGGTCTGGTTCTACTTCTGGTGGGAAGTCCATAATGACTACAATGAAATCAACTGGTGAGTAGAGACCCTCAGCTGGTGAGTAGAGGTCCTTGTCGCCACAAGATGGGCAGAGCAGCAAACTCTTGCCAAGTTTGGTTGCTGTCATGTCTAAAAGGGTCTTTCAAAGCAGGTTGGGTGAACTGGGGTCCTTCTGAGGTGTTTATTAATGATGGTAAATGGAAAGTGAGGCTTAATGAGAACTGCTGCTGTCTGCACTAATAGATGCACCGTGGCCTTGTGTCTCTGTTGCTTGGTTGTAATGGAGCTGTGGGTGGGTGCTCCCTGGTAAACGGCATATGAAAACAAAAGTGGAACTGAAATCACGTGGAAGTCTTTTTTTGTGTGTGTTATTTGTTTATTTTTGTAGTTGGCTGTTTTCGGAAATGGCTGAGCAATTGAGTTGAAACTTTCCATAAAATATAAAAGAGAAAAGAAAAATCAGCTTGAAACAGATGTGGGCATGGAAAATTTTGCAATGCTGAAAGGAAGGGCAAGCAAGCTTTCCTCTGGGATACACTGGACAGTTTGGGGGGTTGCCAGCCCTCTTTCCCCCAGTGCCAAAAACCATCCTTCCTTTGACTACCCCAGCAACATCCTAAAGCATTTTGGCAATCCCTTGGGGTCCCTTCTAACCAAACTGCTTGGACCACAGTTATCTTTGACGGGAAGACAGTATTTTAAAACACACAGCTGA
Organism: Crypturellus tataupa; assembly: GCA_034781795.1. Classification (NCBI taxonomy): domain Eukaryota; kingdom Metazoa; phylum Chordata; class Aves; order Tinamiformes; family Tinamidae; genus Crypturellus; species Crypturellus tataupa. The sequence continues at coordinate 1,092,002 of JAWLRI010001071.1, forward strand.
TCTTTTAAATGAAATGCTTGCTTTAGATGCTGCAGTTGTGTGAGGCCAAGTGATTAGCAATGTCATGTTGTAAGTGATCTCCTTCCAGGGGTGACTAATACAAGACTGACTCTGTACACTGCCAAAGCTGGTGGCACTTTGCAATCAAGCTAACATTGGGCTTGGAGATGTCTTTGTAGGGGAGTTCCAGTGAAGTAAACTGAAAGGAGATGGTATGTAATGGCCTACTGGACACTTGACTTTGGAGCAGACCAGAAGGTTGTTGAGAGCATCCCCGAAACCCTACCGTTCACTCCAAAGTTTATCTGAGTATGTTTTTTAGGTTATTGGCCAAGAAAGAAGGATAAGCAGGGCTCAGTTTTCAATCAGTTTGATTTTCTTTGCTCAGACATACATCATGGGGGGCTGAAACCCATCATTACTGCTATTTGCAGTAGAGATATAAGGAAAATTCTATATTTCTCTCCAAATCCAGCCCTAGCATTTCTGTAATGTCCTCAGCTTGATAGCATCAAGGCTGGTGCTCAAGGGTCCTTCAACAGGATTGAAACTGATATAAATTCTTACTATAGATACCATGCAATCAATGGGAAGAGTCTGGCATGCAGATAAGCTAAGCTTTCCTCAAAGTTTAGTGCAACATTGTATTTCTTCCTGGTTGAGGCAAGAGTAGCTCCGTTTGTGTGTGTGTGTGTGTGTGTGTGTGTGTTTATCTCTTGGCATTCCTCTTTTCATTTTATAGCGTTGATATAGGGTATGAATGATCCTAGACCAACTCCAGCACAAAAGCAAGTTTTTAGTTAGTTCAGAGTTAGTTCAGAGGCACTAAATCGTGCAAGGAGAATCCTAAAGCCTAGGGAATGCTACAAATGGTTGTTAAAGCACCGATGTGGCATCGTTTTGGGTTACCTCGTGCAGGAATGGCAGGAGGTGCGTGTGCCTGGTGTGCATGGAACCTGGATTTGCAAAGGACTCATATCCTGCAGTCCAAAGCCTCCTCTTCTGGCATGCAACCCAGTGCATGCAGGGTTTTGCTGGATTTGCAAGTGCTGGGGAAGCAAACTATCTTGCTGAGCATTAATGGCCACAGAGGAGGCTCCCCAGATGCAAAATTGCAGGGCTGTGTCTACCTATTAAAGCACTGCCATTCAGCACTGAAAATAGCCCGGCGCTTTGTGCCGTAACCCCAATTAGACCCCTGCTCCACGTGCTGACACCAGAGGTTGAGAGAAAGAGCAGGATTTCTTCCAACCAGCCCCATGTGCTATGGAAAAGCTCTGAGGGAGGATGATAACATGGGGTGAGGTTTTAATTAGAGCCCTGCTGGTTCCAGAGAGGGAGGAGACAATTCCCACTGGGAACATTCAAGCTGAGCCTGGCGCTTTTCCCTCCCCATCACAGATGCGTGGCCTCCGTTAAAAGGTGATGGTTGTTAGGGGAAAGTTCCCAGCCAAATGGGGTGCAAAAGAGATGAAAACGTTGTTTGGGTCCCAGCAGAGCTGAGAGCCTTGTTCTGCCTGGATGCTGTCACTTCTGGTCCATCTTTGTGCTTTTCCTTGGTGCTTGTTCTTTCTGTTGCCTTCCTGTCCACTCCACTGATGACTATTTTAAGGTTTATCCACTTTCAGCCTAGAAGAAGGTCTCCCTGAAGGCACTGGGGTAAAGACTTGCTGTCACATTGGTGTGAGGAGATGCTGAGCTGGGTCTTGTCCCATGAAGCCCATCCTCATGTGCTCTCTTTCCTCATATCACATGCAAACAACTACCCGGAGCCTCTTCTGCTTGTCCCACCACAGCTGCTGGTGACATGCTAGTTGCAGGGCCCTCTGGAGAGTCCTGGCTCAACCAACCTCTCAAAGCAGAGCTGTTGTCAGCCTCTATGAGACCTTGAAACCCCAAAGAAGGAGATTTCCACCTTTCTCTTGGCCTGTACCACCCATTGGGAGCAGAAAGATATCCTAATGTCCAACCTGAATCTCCAAGGGACATTTTCCCTCTGTCCCTGCCGACAAGAATTTGATTTTGTCATCTTTGTAGCAGTTGCTCAGGGAGTTGTAGGCAGTTACCAGGTCACCTCGTCTTTCTCAGACTAAGCAAGCCAACCCCCACAAAGCTTTCCTAAAATGTACAACTTTCCTATGGCCTTACAGTGGTGGTAGCCTGTTGGCTCATTCAACCTAGTATCCTCCATAACCCCTGTGGGGTTATTAATATACTAATATAAACGTCATTACGGTGAAACTAGGACAGCTGCCAGTGCCTCTCATTGACCTTTCCTTGGCTAAATGGCACCTGCAACCTGAATTCATGACGATGTTCCTCATTTCTTAACCTAGATATGCAGGACATTGTGTGGTAAATGCAAGTAAACTTGTAAAGACTTGAGGATCCTTCAGAGGTTGAAATGGGTAAAAAGGTTGAAAGGTAAAATTGCAGCTTGGCCTGTATCACTGCAGGCTTTTACTCTTCACCTGCAAAGCTTCCTGCTGTGAATATGCAATGAGGCCTTTGTTAGTGAAAGGTCTTTGTGTCTTTTAAATTCCAAGTAAATATTTTAAATGTGTTGCTTTGAGCATTTCCTTTTTGTGTGCCTGCACTTAGCTACGTTGTGCTTCAAGTCTTTAGTGCACAAGGTTAGAACCGTGCGCAGCAACAGAAGGGAAAACTTGACCTTGGTTAACGAGGGATGTGGAAGATGCTGTGGTTTGTGAGCCTGCCTGTATCCCGGTTGGAGAGAGACTATAAATACAAGCGTGCGTAGCAAACCTTTTCTTCTGCAGTTTGACAGAAGGCTCATCTGGTTCCTCACTACCATAGAGACAGCATTTTAAAAGTGTCATTTGCACATCAAGTGAAGACTTGACGCTGTCAGAGAAAATTCAAGGGACATCAGAACATCAAAAAAAAAGGACACTGAAGGCCTTGCTGGTAGCACGAACAAGGAATTCAAAGGAACTCTTTCCTTTCTTCCTTCTCTATTTTTTTTTTCCAGGCAGCGTGTTTGAATCTCCTCATGTCCCTTTCATTGTGGCTCACTGAGCGTGGAGAGGGGATGAGTGTGAGTCCAAGGATTGCGCTCTCCAGATCCTGCGTAGAATCTTTGTTCCTGGACACAGTGGATGGAACAATTTTCAAGCCAGGATTTTTTGCCCGATGCATAATATTTGGGTGATATTTGGGGATTTGGGTGATAGGGATGAGGCTGAGGAAGAGGTAGAATCTCTGACCTGCTTGTTTCTCTCTACAGCAGTATCATTAATCTGGCGTAGCAGTGCTCTTTAAGACTGTTCCTGATCTTGGCCTGATCATTGAGTGAGATGAAGAGTAGAGCCAGGGGAAGCCGGTGGGACAGCTTTGTTCTGAGCCCCAAGTTTTCAGATGTTGGAGAGACCCAATATCTACTGCGTTATGGGATCACTTAACTCCAACAAGGTCTGCTCCAATTGGAGCTTCTTCGGTCTCTGCGTAGGGTCTCTTTAGCAGCAATCAGCACAAAGCAAAGGGGGTCAGGATGGGCTTCATGCAGTCCTTGAGCCTAGAAGTCCCATGGTGCTCCAAGCTATGGGTTTCTCATGGGCATGGAAACCTACTTGGTAGCTGCCCTGCCTCTCTTCTACCAGAATTATCTGCAGTCCAGGACAATCTAGTGATGTTTTTATTAAAGAGCTGAGGGATGTCAGACCCATAGGTCAAGTCTGACCTATGTCAGACTTGAGCCCTAAGGTGTTAGAAGATTTTTAGGATTTGACTGCATCTCTCCTAGCCTTGGTGCTAGCAGGGGATGCTCTAGGGCATCAGGGGATGCTCTTGGGGGGATCCTGGCTTGTTTCAGTGGCAGCAAGGTTGAACGTGGGACACAGAGGTGGCCATAAACAACATCGAGGTGAAAGGAAATCAATGCACTGGTCTTCCAGTATCCTGCCTGCTGTGACGAGGTGATGGTGATGGATCAAGGACAGCTTGCAAAAACTCCCCACACCATGAATTTTTAAAAGTGTTTTTCACACCTCCTGGTTTATACTGCTGCTTTCTCAAGGGTATTTTCCTCCAATTCTTAAGCTTAGCTACAACTGTTTGTGATTCAGTGTGTGCGTTGTCCCTTTCCCTTCTAAGACACCCTTGTGCATGACGAGGCCGAGGGCCACGTCTGAGCAGCATCACTAGGAATGCGACTGTTTCTCCCGGTGGTCCCTGTGGTGTCGGTGTCAGCTTTTTGCTTCCGTGACCATCTGCTATTTCACCTTCTTGGCCTGGCTGCAGGGAGAGGGAAACCCTCTGGGAGACTGACAGAAGTGACACGTTTGGCAGGGACATGTCTAGGGGTGGCACGGAGGGTGCATGTGCTGCAGTTTTGCTGTCAGGAGAAATATTGGGATCTGCAGTATTTTGAAGAGTCAGGGCACTCAGAAATCGTGTTGTTATATGGACCCCGAGTATGGAAATCTGGGTTGGAGGTGGTTCTAGTCTTGGTTTTGGGGACAGTGTTATTCCTTGGGGTCATATTTCTTTCTGCACTTCTGGATGCTCTTTTTCTTTTTCTTTATTTATTTTCTTTATTATTATTACTTTTTTTTTTTTTTTTTTTTTTTTTTTTTTTTTTTTTTTTTTTTTAATTTTTTTTTTTTTTTTTTTTTTTTTTTTTTTTTTTTTTTTGCATCCGAGTAGATGCAAAGATGAAAGATGCTTGGCTGAGCCTATCTTGTGTATTGCTGCAACGTGCTGTAATGACTTCCTAGTAGAACTCCAGGAGAGCCTCACCGGGAAGCAGATGGCTATTTAAATGCAAATTTGACATTTGAGACCTCCTGCCAGGCCCAAGGGACAGTATCTCTTGCAGTGCTGTCACAATGAATAGTGATCTGTTCATTAGATCTTCATCTGATGTACCTGTTCGTAGAGTTATCCCTGCTCTGTGGCTTCCTGGAAGCAGTGGGGAGAGACAGGTTGCAGGGAGGATACTCACAGCCCATGGTCAGTCCAACCCATGAGTGAAAGAGAACCTCCTTTTCTGAAATACGGATCAGTGGAAACTTAATGGGCCTGGAGGAACGTGGAGGTTTTCTTGTCCATCCCTTAGTCCAAAGCGGGTCTAGCCATGGCCAAGCTATTCCTTGGAGACCTCTATTAACCTGCTGTCAATCTCTCAGCCACAGGGATCTTTGAAGAGCAGTTGGAAGTCTTGCTGCTTACTCCATGTGGTTGCCCTCTGCTTTGTGCACAGTCCTTCGAGGGCCTGTGGCTCCATCCTTCAAGGAGAAACCCTGGATAACCGGACCAGGCAGATTAGACTATGTCTTTGGTAGACTGATCTCATTTTCATTGTTGCCAATCCATGGTTTCAGCAGGAGGATGGAATCTATCCCTTCATTTAGACCGGAGAGTTTGTTGTGGGGTATAAGCACAATAATTCCAAATGCTAAGGCAGGGGGTGAACATGACTTTGTTTTTAGAGCAATTTTAGGCTATAGGTAAGGCATGTGGCTTCTGTATTTTTGTGCTGCTCACCTTGACTTGTTCTACTTGTGCAGAGAGGAACTGTAGGAAATTCACTGGCAGGTGATGGCAGTGTAGAAGAACCCCAAAAGCTGGTTCAATGCTTTAAAGATACCGCTGATAGGATGTCACCTCTCTCTTGCTACTGCTCTAACCTCATTTCAGGCCCTGAAAAAGAAAAACCTTGAGTCAGTGGAGAAAGGAAGACTGGAATGATGCACGTCCTCCTGTAGCCAACCCTAGTTTTGGAAGCCCTGAAACCCATTGCTGATCCTCTCCATTCTTGCAAGGCTGGATCTTCTCTTCAGCTCATTGAAACGAGAGATGATATAGAGAGAAATATATTGAAATGAGAGATTGATATGTGGAGGAGATCCAGTTCCCACTGTTGCTTCATCCTTCTGCAAAGAGCACGGCCTTCGAGTAAAGAGCCTAGTTATGCGCAGCACTCATTTTCCTCCTCTGTCCTTGATGCCATCTCTATATTTATTAGGCTCTTACTGTAAGGGACAGCTTTGGAGCTATTGTTTAAGCAGATAACAATACTTGCAGGAATAGCTTTTTCTCTCTTGTTTGTCTGATTTTTTTCTGGAAAAAAAGCCTAGTCCGCTATGTTTTTTCCCCAAGTAACATTGTTGCTGTGCTCAACATAATTGTCTGATAAACTCTTTACAGAGTTAATTTCCCATGAGGGATCAAAGCACAAACACTGGGTTTTGTTTCAAAATGACTTGTGCTTTTTCCTGCCTCTCTCTGATCAGTTTGGTGGAAACTGAAAGGCAAATTTTCTACAGGTTTGTTTAATCCTAGTAGAAATTCTCTGGTGTTGAATTCCCTCTTAATCTCTATTTCCTACTTATTTTTTTCAGGTTTTTATATAACCGAATGGGATATTGGAGTGACTGGTCCATTCCAATACTTGTAACAACTGCTGCTGGCTTTACGTACATTACAGTGTTGTTGGTGAGTAAAATAAAAATGCCATTTATACAAGGTTGCTTTGTGTGTTTTTATAAAGGCCATGAACCTCTCGGTCCATGTAAGATATGGGCAGATTTTGAGACAATTTCTCCCTTCTGATTTCTCTCTCAAAGTTGCCTAAAGTCAAAGGAAAGTGAAAAAACAGAGTCTTTTTGAGCTCAGATGATGAAGAATAAAGACAGAGGCCCTGATACTGGTGGGGCAGCTGGTCTGTGAAGAAACTGAGCTCTTGCAATGCGTAGATAAGTCAAAGTTGGGACTGGACCATACCAAGGGAAGCAAGTGCAGGCTTTAATTGTGTCCCATGTTGCTGGGTGTCTATCAGGTGCTGTTTGTGCAGGCAACAAGATCTCACCTGGACCTGTGCACGTGGTGCATCCTGCTGCTCCTGGGACTCATAGACCAAACTCTGCTTCTTGGTGCTCAAGTCTTCTTCCATTGTGTCCCCTGATTTAGAAAGAGTGTTGTCTGCAGGACCCAACCCAACTCTACTTTCTGTCCTAGCCTGTGATTGTCCTTTGGGTTGGTGTCACCCTCTTGGCACGTGCAAACACTTCTTGGTTGTGACATGCCCTTGTCTGACTTCTAGCTCTTCTTCTTTGCAGATACTAGCACTATGTCACATAGCTGTGGGACAGCAAATGAACCTACACTGGCTTCACAAGGTAAATGACTCTTCTCTGCTTGGAAGTGAGCGAAGTTTCAGTAAAATGTAAGAGTTTAAGGAATGGGTGGTCCATAGGGTACTTGCTATCATGGTGTTTTGGGGAGCACATAACCCTGAGGTAGCTGTAGTGCTTGTCCTCTTCATCCTCAGAGGATGAAGCCAAACTGGACAGTAGTGGCAGTCAAAGCCTTGGGACCAAGACTTTTATCCGTGATTGGGGATGTACTTTGCTGTCCCTGCAGGCAGGGAATACAGTTTTGGAGGCTGAGAAGCACCGCGTCAATAGAACACCCTGACTTCTATCTCAGCTCAGTGTGATGCTCTGTAATGTCACTCTCTTGGGTCCCTTTCTGCACTGAACCTGGTTCTGGTGGAGGAGCTGAGCAATTGTGAGGCCCCTCAGGATGTGGTTGGAGTTTTGGAAAAAAAAATATGGGGAAAATGCAGGTGTTTAGTCCACGAGTTGGGTTATGGGTTTGTTGAAACGCAAGGAGATCCTGGTTTGCATGAGTATATGTTAAGCATTAGAGAAAAATTCAATAAGCTGAAGAAGAGCTGTTTTTTGGAGCACAGAAAGGGAGAGAAATGATAGCTAGGAAGCTTTGGGGAGATACAGTGCCAAAAAAAATATGGCTTGGCAGGGTTCACTTACAACAGACAATCTGCTAACAGGTAATTAAGGGACCAGTGCTGAATCTGTTGATATACAGCACCTTCTGATACCAGTTGCTCTGTGTGCGACAAGTTCTTGCAGGATCAGAACCTCAACAGATGCATCTTCCCCCAGGGCCAGGGAGAGCATCGCGCTCTCATTCCATCCTCCGAGTCCCTTCTTCCTGGCAATATTCCCGTCTTGGGAGAAGGGGATGTGATGCAGAGAGGGGGCGGAGGCTGTCAGACTGCTGCCGAAAAACAAGTTGTTGATTCTCGGGTCTAACATATGTTTCTTTGTTGGGGAGACGGGGAGGTTTTTTCAGATGTGCTGCAGGTGGCTGGTGGGTTTGGATGAGTAAGTCAAGAAGAGGAATTTGTTGGAGATCAGTTAGTTCTTGCCTGCAGACACTTTTCCTTCCTTCTGGAAAAGTCCGCGTTCCATCATAACTTAGATGTGCTGCTTGGCCTCTCTCCTTCCCTACAACCTCCTTCAGCTTTCTAGAGAGGATGAGAAAAGAGGCTGGAAAAAGTTAATATTCATGTATGTAGCCATGTGGAATTACCCTCAAAAATAGATGAAAATGCATGGGAAAGGATTGTGAGAGCAATGTAATTCCTTTCAACTTTCTTCTCTGATTCTGCAAAAAAAAAAAAAAGAGCTGAGGATCAGAGCAAAGTTGGAGATCCATGCGGGAGGGTAGAAAGCAATAAATGAGAGTTGATGCGACACGGAAATAATGAAGTTAGGAAATGCATTTGTGTTCTGACACCTCTGTGCTCCGTCAGCACCAGCGCGTCGGTGGGAATTAGGTGTGTATTGAAGTAATCCCGTTGACAAGGTCTTCCGTCGCCGCCGCGTTGGGAGTTGAACGTTGGGTATAAAACGGATGCAAAGTTCATTTGATCCATGTGGTTTGTGCTGGGGTTACGCGTTGGCAGGCAGCCCAGGACCTGACCGCAGGAGAGGCGGGAGCAGAAGGACTCTTGCAAGGCTGGCTTGGCAAAGAGCAATCATCCACGTGCGTGTAGATGGGGAGGATGGAGGTTGGGACTTCTAAATGGGTAGGAAAATGCAGGTCTTGCCCAGAGATGGGCTTCTTTGCAAGCAACTTCTTGGCTCGTGGATCCTTCTCAGACTGGAGCAAGGATTGACCTTGCTCCTGTGAGTGTAATCTGCCAGGCCATCTCCCTTGTCCACTTTTGCAGGTGGGAAACTGAGGCTAAATTACCCTTTACTGCAAAAATGTGGATTTCTGTAAATGCTGGGAATGTGAGTTTTTTTTCCCCCCTCATTTTCTTGTTTCTATGACAAGAACCTAAGCTTCAGAAAATCTGAAATTAATCTAGAAATGTCCTGAATATTCTACTAGATGGGATACTGGTGGTTGATGGACTAGACCTCATCCTGAAAAATCACCTGATTTTTACTTATATTTGGCCACTGTGTGAAGAGCATGAGAGATCAATCATAAAATGTGTTCTTTGGGGACTATCTAACCTTGCATTTTATCTCCAGTGGGGAAAATGGGGAGGAGAGGGCTGTGCTGGGAGAGCACATGAGCCCAGTCTGTCCTAATGGGTCTAAAGATTCGTGTTACCAAATGTGCTGTATATTGCAACCAAAAGCTTTCTGTCTCCCTTCTCATCCGTAAAACTGCCATATTAACGATACAAAGCCTGTGAAAGTAAACACGTTTCATATTTGCTGCAGATTGGCCTGATGACAACGTTGATAACTACCGTGGTGACCATGTCATCTATAGCCCAGCTTTGGGACGACGAATGGGAGATGGTATTTATTTCACTTCAAGTAAGTTGTGGGCAGGGATGGGTTGAGTGGGTCAACATAGCTCCTTGTTGTGGACTTGGTGTCTTCTTGCTCAGTTTCTTCTCTCCTAACACTAAATCTTGGCCAGGAGAAAGTCCATGGCAAAACTCCCATAAGTTTCTCAAGGCCAAGATGTCATTCCACCTCCTGGGCTATTTGCTTTAAGCTTGAAACAGGACATGGCTGTAAAGCTGGAGGTGGGAAATCCAAGAGGCTGGGAGTGACTCAAAGCTGCTGGAAGGAGAGAGCAATTCCTTGCTGAAATAACCATGGTCTTGGTTTGGCCAGCAATACTTTAGATGTCATGTCCAAACTTGAAACGTTATGCTTTTTCTAGGCCATTGAGAATGCTCCTCTGAGGTTATTTTTACACTGCATATAAATGTGTATGTGTGTATATATAAAAAAGGGACACGTGTGCTCTAGTCCTGTTTTAAGAAACAATATTGGCGCACTGGAAAGCCTTAGAAAAGCATTACAAAATGCCAATTTCTTGATCCGTTGCTCTTTCTTTTCTCTCCTCTTCCTCAAAAAGGTGCTCAAACAAATTTTGGCTGTGCAAAGTCTGAGTTTGTACTGATGATTACTGCTGATTTTAGGAGTATTCAGCTACACAGGGGAAAAAATAGCATTCCTGCAAGTGACTAATGTTTCTCGGAACTGGTTGATTCTCCTCTAGTTCCTAAAGATTTAAGAAGGCAATTGGAGAACAGGGATGTGACTCAGAGGGCCCGTTTCAAACCTTATCTTGTGCTACCTGGTGATATGCCAGTATGTTCAGCTGGCAAGAAATTGGGAAATCTAAAACTCAGTTGGCAGGAAGGGTCTTGCTGAAAATTGCCTGACGTCTCAGGCGGCTTCTTTCAAAAATCTACCTGTTAGGTGAAGTTTCCACTAAAAAAAAGAGAGTTTGGGCTTTGGCTTTATAGTGATCTGGGTGGTAGTGGCAGGGTTAGAAGCAAGAGATGGAAAAAAATAGATTCATAAACCAGTATGGGAAAGGACTGATGGTTTGGGGAGTCTAAGTGAACGAATTTGGAGGGTGTTGGGTTTTTATAAGTTTGTTTTTTCTCTCTTGTTCCCATGTCCTTCAGGCCACAGCTCCTTTCCTGCACATAGGAGCTCTTGCAGCAGTCACAGCCCTGTCGTGGTTGATAGCTGGGCAGTTTGCGAGAACGGAGAAAGCCAGTGAGTACCAGCTCATCGTCATCGTTGTCCTTGCCCTATGTGCCACTCATGTCCTGATATTGCGATTGGAGGATGTTGCGTCTCCATCCGTGACATTGGCTCCCCTCATAGTGATGCCACCAGAGGGTTGACAACCCTGAGGCTCCTTTATTAGGGCTGGGTGGTCTCCACATGTGCTGGCTCAGGGATATGACTATTTCCCTGGAAAAACTTTCCTGAAGCCAGAGTGGCTGCACCTGGCCTTGGATATACATCCAGATCCCCCAGCTGCTGCTTTGATGTTGGGAGCAAACCAGACCTGGAGGTGAAAGGTCTATTTTCAATGATGAAGTGAATAAAAATGTCTGCATTTTCTATCATTCTACTTTAGAAAATGTAATTACGCCATCCCCTGCTAATGAGCAGTGATTTCTGTATCTTATAAGCACTTTTCACTTCCCAAGACCTCCTTGGCTCTTATTCACCTTGTTTTCTAGGTTTATCTGCCTTTTGAAGGCCTTTGTTGGACTTTTTTGTGTTACAATAGCACATAGATGTCTCAGTTGATCTAGAAAACCTGATGGTTGGGTTCTCTCTAGATAAATGTTAAGATATGGTCTAATGTCTAAAGAGATCACACACGTGAAGGACATGGAAACATCTGGTTTTGTGTCATGCACCAACACCAGGAACTGGACCTGGATCTGGTTTCTGGTCCTGTCCACTGAAATAAGTTGTTCTGTGCATTGCTGTGGCTCTCCCTCTTTGCCATGGGGTCTGCCCGTCCTAGCCTGTTCCCTCTGTTTTTCCTGGGGAAGAGTTTGCTCATTCCGTGCACTCCAAAGTGTTTTTCTTCAGGATGTCCTCAGACTGTTATACTAGTTCTATTAAAAAAAAAAAAAAAAAAGGATTTTAATTGGTATTTAACCTGCAGTAAAATACAAGCCTTGGAAGTATTTGGCAGCACTTGTGAAAGACCTCGAAGAAGTGGGTGTTCAGCACAGGGAAGCAGTGTCTGAAGAAGAGACTGTCGATGGAAAGACTTAATATCCAGGGAGACCGCTGAAAGAAAGGGTTGCTATGGTTTAATTTATAAACATGCCAGTAAAGCTGTACCTGGTTCTTTTTAAATATATGTCTTAATGTGTAATTAGGCTGCAATTTGAGGGAGGATTTGCAGGTATGCCTAGAGCAGACTTTTATGGGCTCCTTTTGAATTCCTCAGACTTGTTTTCTTTGAGGTTTATTCTTTGAAAATCACCCTTTGTTAGTTTTGGCTTGTTTAATAAGATAAGAATATCTTTTGTTTCTCCTACTCCTGGATTTTTATATATGTGTGTGTGTGTATATATATATTTAAGGAAAATTAGTTTTTTTTGTACAACTCGATCCAAAAGTTCCATGGATATTCAGGGCTCATTTTACTTGTGAAAGGTATCCCACCTGGAGGAGATAACAGATATTTGCTGCCAGTTGGGCTGGTTTTGGAAGCCTGGTTGGTGTCTTGTGCTCCTGGAGTGAGAAGAGTGAGAAATAGTGACCCACCCAAAGGACTGAAAATCAGCAGTGCTTCAGGTTGCTTTGCTGGGGCTTTAAGCAATGTTCTTTTTTGTTTCCTCAAGTGTTTAAAAAAAATCAAGTGGAAAAAAATGAGGTGAAAACCTCCCTCAGAACTTGAATATATCAAAGAGGCCTTTTAAAAATGGAAGATGTTATTGCCTAGACACAGAGCTGTGCTATTCCGGTGGAGGCAGTGGCTGTGGACCAGGTTATGGAACTGGATGGGGTCTTCTCTTTGCTGCTGTGATATGGAGAAGTCTGGACTAGCATTTTCACCAGCTCTTTCTCTTTATTTTGCCCCAGCTGCTCAGATGCTGATGTTCACTGCATACCTCGCAGTTGTAGTTGCACTTTACCTCGTCCCTCTCACCATTTCGTCCCCTTGCATAATGGAGAAGAAGGCTCTGGGACCAAAACCGGCCATTATAGGTCACCGTGGAGCCCCCATGGTGAGTAATTTGGTTTTATTAGTACCGTGGTGTTGGATTCTTCTACCAGATGCTGGTTTTGGAACTGATGATCTTCATGTCACTGTCTGGAGAATATTACCCATCTCCAGCAAGCGTCTGTGTCATCTCTAGTAACTCATTTACCTTAGTGTCTTGAGGGAAATGGGGGCAAATGGGGCAAAAGAAGGGGTCTTGTTGGCTTGTGTAATGCTGTGGTGTGGTCCTTGGATGTGTTGGCCAAGGACTGCTCTAGGTTGGGTGCTTCTGCACTTGGGGTTTGTTGTGTATTTGTGCCTCCATCCCTACCTGTACATTGAGTGGCCTGTGAAGAACTTCTATGTTACAACACAGAACTATGAGTCTTGCAAGTGGCTTTAAAGGCAACTTTCTTGCTGGCATTCAAAGAAGAAAAAAATATAGGCAGGATGCCAAAACCTACTTGGCAAACTGGAATCTGCTTGAACTTCTCTCCAAGTCCAGAGTGAGCATTAGGAGTTTGCTAGGTAAAATGGATGCTGGCCATGACACAGTGTTTTATTTTAACTTCTTCTCTTGTATTTATTTTTTTAATGTGACTTTTTTCCTTAAGAAATTCCTTGAAACTCCAGCTTAATTTGAGCCCCTCTTTTAACTCGATTGCCTCTGTGGGTGGTGGAGTAAAGTTCTGGGCATGACAAATGCGTTTTCCTGTCCTGCTGAGTTTGTATCAACTGGAATCCCAGAAGCAGCCATGTGAGAACGTGGACTCCATGTGCTTCCTGCGTGGCAGGAAATCACAAAAACTTGGTAGGACACTTTCTTCCTGCCAGATTCTTAGACCTGTGTGCCCCCCTGCAGCCTTCTAAAGAAACAAATCAACAAGCCGAATCCTTCTGTCCGGATCAAGCTAGACTTGATAAACCGTGAACCTTATCTTGAACAAGATTCCCAGCAGAGGCCTGATGTGTTGCTTTGCTTCACACATTCTTTCCTGGAGCCAGCAGATACTTATATTTGGAATAAACTTGTTGAAGAAACTCCCTTTTGCATGTTAGGGTGCAGAGGGTAGAGGATACTTCATGCTCTGTGTGGAGCTGTGTCTCAGGTGAACTTGAACAGCGAAACTGGGATGGGATAAGACTCTAATTTCAATAATCAAAAGGAAGATGAGACCCAGAGAGAGGTGGTTCAACCTTCCGTACTTTCCTTCTTACCCAACCTGTCTCCATCTCAAATGTCATGTTGAGTTTGTAGTGTTCTCCCTAACCTTCACTGTAAATTCTCAGACTGTATTACCAGGATCTACTTGGAAATAATGATTGTAATGCCTTGTCCAAAGGCATTTCTCCTAACAGGATCTACTTTTCACAAGAAGACTTACTGCACTTCTACTGTTGAACCCAAACCTATGTAGCTTTAGTGGAGAAATGGACAAGCAGAACTGAAGAGGAGAGAAAAAAGCCCAAGGAAAGATTGGGCTGTAGGACCTAGATGCCCTACTCCTAGGGAATCCCAAGGTTGAAATTCCAGAGAGCCTGGCACCTTGGGACCCAAGGTGATGCTGGATCCAGTGAAAGGGGACTGATAAACAGCACTGCTGTGGGAATGGTTGCTTCAAATCTCTCAAAGCAAGATAAATGTGATTTGGAAGCTGGGCAGACAAGTACTCCATCTGATTGAGCCCGAGAGCTGGTACTTGGCCGGGCTGATGAGACTGTGTAATGCTGCATTTGCTATCGAATGCCCTTATTCTAGAAAAACAAGTATGATTGAGTGCTATTTTGACAAAAGCCAGCAAAGGAGACTGGGATGGCTGAATTGCAGTCCTGAAACAAAGAATTTTTGGAGGGCTGATGGCAAGAGAACCGCTGCGGATGCCCTGGATGTGCACAGTTCCTGAAGGATGCAGGATTCATGCATCAGGGCATGCAGCCTGCATCATGTACAGCAGAAAATATCTTTCCTTATGCTCCACAAAGCCTGCAGTCCTCCATGCATTACACTGTCTATCCCTTTTTCCCCACTTTAAGCTTGGGAAATGCAGCATTCACAAAATTTATATGGCAGGGGCAGTGGGCTGCATTTATAAGTTCATTACCTAGTGGTGCTCACTTTTCACTATGATAAATATATCTTTTTTGGAGCATGTAACTCATCCATTATAGTTTATTTCTGAAGGTTCCTATTAAATTAGCCCAGCCTCCACATCCATTTCTGCTCTTCTGGAGTCCCATAAGGAAAGCATTGGGGCTAACTTGGGGGACCAGCACTCAAAAACACATGATGCTCATGAGTTTTGAAGGGTTTTACCCTGATAGGTAGAGGAATTGTCTGATACCCTGAAACATGAGATGGGGTTGCTGTCACCCTTGCATGCCAACAGGTTAAATTCAGACTCTTCTAGGCAGACTCTTTTAGGACCTGATATCTGGTGTCTTCAAAGCAATCCTTTTCCTTCTTCTTGTCACAATCTAGTTGCATTTTGCTTTCAATGCCAGCAAACTTGATCGTTTTTTCCCCCTGTTCTGGTGTGTCCCTTGTGCTGAGGATAAGTGGACAGAAGGTGGTGAAATGGGAGGCAGGACCAAACCCAAAATGGGAATGAGGAACTTCATGCAGTAGGACACCAACTTCTACTGCCATTTGTATCTTTAAAGTCTCCTCTAGATGTCTTTTCTCACAGTGTTTGAGACTGTCTTTGGGTTTGGGACCTGAAGAAGCTACAATGTTACCTATGATGTTGCATCCTGTTTGCTTTTAACTTGTTGATCCTTAATGTAAGAAACATTAGACCAATTATGACCTTTGACTTAAATTTTGCTCAGTAAATCACCCAAAGGATTGATAACCCCAAGAGTTGATATCCTAGGAAAATTGCAACAAGCCTAGATATTCACTTCCTTTTACTGGGACCAAGTAAAACACTGTTTGTTCTAAAAGAAATCGGGGCTAAACTCCTGGAAACAAACCAAAGGTGCTGGAGGCAAGAATAGCTCTTATTTTCAGAGCTTGCGGCTATGAATAGCATCAAAATAAACACTTTTGGCAAGGCACCTAGACAGCTGGGTTTGGGCATGTCCTAACAGCACTAAGTGCTGGAGCAGCTGTCAGCATCCTGTTGGAAGGGCCCTGAAGTGCCCAACTCTCAGATGCGACCAGGTTTCTTCTTGTCCACGTCGCGGGCGACGTCGCTGTCTTGTGTTGGGAGGAACCTTCTTGGGAATCCATCAAGAAGGTTGGAGAATCCATCACGAATCATCATTGGATGATGGATTTTACCCAGCCTCCAAAAGCAAAAACGGGCAATTGGTAGGAAAACCTATGACTTGAGTGGGGCAGAACTGTGTTTAAGGATATCAGCTCTTGATGAGAGCAGAACTGAAAATCTTGTTTACAACTATGGCTTATTGTAGAGTTGGCATCTAACGAAGAGCTTGTGTTTTATTTGTGCTTTGGTTACTAGGTGTATTTCATTTCATCTTGGATACCAAAAAATCACGGCCATCTGATTGGAAGGGCTTTGCTTTTGAAGGGCTCTGAACCTCTTCAGTTTGTCTTATTTGTGCTGCTGGCATCAAGTGTTTGGTCTGCTCTACATTTTGTCACCTCCAGCTGATACATCTATAGCCAATTAACCTGTCTGTTGGTCCAGTTGATAACAATTTCAATTAGTGCCTTCCATCAGCCCGTGTATTCATCTATGTAAATCTATGTAGGGTTAGGTAGTCTGCTGCTGCCTCTCCCGTCCTCTGCAAGAACTTAGCTAGCTGTATCTAAATGCCTTCAAATTCTTCATTTTGATGACTTGATGACAGTTTTCTTGGTCATTTGTAATTAATAAATTACAAATTTAATTTGGCGATGATGCTAATGATTCCAAAAGGGCTGGAAAATATCCTTAAAGCTTGTCAATAAAGCAAAAGCTTGTCAGTAAAACAAAGATTGAATCCTTCAGTGTAGCTTGGTGCATGATGCCAGAGGTGACTGTCTGTCTATGCGAACTTCTTCATTATCCTCCCTACACATGCAAATGATGCAGTGATTTAGTGATATTTTTTTCTTTTTTTTTTAAGCCCTTGTCAAGCTGGCTAATTAGGGAAAAAATACCATGTGGTGGTAGCAAAACCCTGCCATTTTACTCTGGCAACGTTTGTGAAGGAAGGTGCAAAGTTCTTGACCTCAGTGACCTGGTTTTGAAGCATTTGCAATTGACTTCCAAGCATAGAAACAGCTTGAATGCATTAAATGGGTGATTTCCAAGACGTTCTTTGCTGCCTTCTTGATCTAGCAGGAAGAAGCAAGTAGCAGGCTGATTCTTGCAAGGGATGATTCTGTCAAGCCACACGCAGAAAGAAGGATCGGCTTCTAGAAACCCTGCACATCCAATGTGGTTTTCAGTGCATATTGTTATGGTTTATACAAGGAGGATTTTTGGAGTGAAATCACTGCTTTATATCTCAGGGCTTCCTTTGCTTCACCACTGATTTCTTAGGAAATTAGTTGTGTCCAGTTACCCTGGATGGTTGCAAACCTGAGTTTGGGCTTTATACAAAATTTGCCTGATGATGTCAAGGATGAAACCCATTGGAAGTGGCATGAGACAAAGAGGAAATACAAACAGAGTTTATTTATTTCAGCTTTGCTTTAAAACTTAAGGGGAGAAAAATAAAAAAAAGAAGAAGAAATCAGCACTAAACTCAGTAAATTGCCTCTGTAGCAATGAGTGTCCTGCTTGGATGCATCTCTGCCCTAGACGTACTAGATTTTTGTTTTTCAGCTGCCTCTTCCCTGGAGATTGGAAGGGAGACAGGCAGCCGGGGCTGACAGAAATATCTGTTATTCTTGTGCTCCTTCTTGCATTGCAGGGCATATGAAGTCACCGTGAAGACAGGCCCCGGCTCCCCAGCGATGCCAAGGGATCCTCCGGGAATAGGCAGTGTCTGATTTCAAGGGACAGGGTTAAATTTGCTTTCCTGGCCGATGCTTCCCTGGGTTGTGTCATCCGCCTGGCGATGACGGGCCCTGCGTGCCAGCTCACCCGCTCCCTTCTGGGCTGGGAACAACCGGGAGGCTTAGAACGGCCCTTTGCATCAATGATGGACTGATTTGGAGATGTAATTATTTATATAAGGGTGACTGGCTCTGGCCAGGCTAGGAGCTTACCCGTGACACTCTCACGAGAAGATGAGGTCTTTGCCTGGAAGGTTTGTAATGCGCTTTGCGAAAGGATACGGCATATATGGGAATTGGGCTGTCAAGTAACAGCAACGCGGTGCTGTAGAGACTAACCAGCACTTGCCCCTTCGGGCAGAGCATTACAGGGAGCGATTCTGTTGATGTCGGTGCTGTTTGCTGTTTCAGAGCAGTTTAGACGTTGATCTGCCCGCGAGCCTCTTCAAGAGGATGCCCCTAGCATCGGCGCTGCAGTGAGGATGATGTTATGACTTCTAAATTGTGTCTTTTGATGGTTGGAAACTAAGTGAGTATGTTCTTGGAGCAATGTCAAAGCATTTTTTTTCATCTGCACCTTGCAATTTCAACACAAATTGTGTTGGGGTTGAGTTCCTGGGAAAGGAGTGTGGAAGCAGGTGCATGCAGCTCCAGTGGGTCCTAGCTGAGTTCCCTCCTTCCTGAGATGCTAAACTTGGTCTACAACCTTGGAAGGACCTGGAGATGAGACAGCAATATTGCTGGGGCTGAGATTGCCTCTCCGTGAGGTCAGGCTCACGGAGTTGAGACCTCAGGACAGGATGGCCAAAGTGCATTAAGTTTAGAAATGGATCGAAAATCATCTTTTATTATTTATTTTTTTAAGCTTTCCAGAGTTCATATTGTAGTACTGCCTTCAAGATGTGCAAGTGTCATCATTATCTCTAGATTATCAATTTGGCCCAGTTTGACGAGCTAAAGGCCCATCCCAAAGCGACTGTTCTATATGATCTTCATCAATGACTTTTGCAGACAGTCTTGGCTCTGTCTAAACTTGCCTTTCCCCAGACTCTTGCCTATTGATTTGTCACCTTGCATCTGTTTGACTGTGTTTCCTTTGAGCACCATGAGCTGTAGAGGTTGCAACTGCCCTGCTTTTTAGGTTAAAGCATCCTCTGGGGTCATCAAATCAACTGCCTCTGGCATCCAACCAAGGATTGATCCCGGCTCTGCAGAAACCAAGATGCCCTGAGAGGGGAGGAGGCCAAGAAGTGTTTTAATCTTGTTATCCATGAGGCCTGTGTATCCTCACTAGATTAGGACCCTGCCATGCTAGTGGCCAGGTTGGATGAGGACAAGACTGGTCATCGTGGCCCACCTCTACAGAGGGGCAAAAACCCTGTTTTGCTTTCATGAGCCCTATTTCATGCAAGATGAGCTCCTAGTCATATGTGTGGGTGATAGCAACATTGCCCGTCCTTTTCCTACCCTCATTAAAGGGTTTTTACGTAGGTCACTCAATGAAGCTAGTACAGGCTGCCTTTTCCAGTCTTCCTTGACTGAGGTGACCTACTGCTTAACACACTTAGTGGTTCTTCTATCCCTGGTGTGACTGCATCCCTCATGAGGCTACTCACAGGGGTCCAGATTCAGTTGCTACTTGATGCATCTTGACCTGGGGCTTGTGTTGCGTCCTCCCTTTAACCATTTCTATCTCAAACTGGCAGTTTTACTTTGTCCTTCGGTCCCTCTGTCTCAGTTGCCTCAAATTTGGATGCTCCCTGCTCTATTTCTGCGCAGTTGCTGAAGCCTCTGAAAGCAAATACTGCGTGTTGCTCTGTGCAGACTGGATCACCTTGCAGCGCTCACCCTGAGAAACCTGAGCTACTCGGGGAGAAACTTGAGATTCTGCAAGCAACCCAAGCGGCTGAAACTGCCTGTGATCTTCATGCGCTTGCTGCTCCCTGCTGACAGCTCCGGGCATCGTGGATTTACCACGAAAGCAATTTTAGCCTCACCTTATGTGACCCATCGTATCCATGTGCGAGAGGCCGGAGTGGAGGTGTTGCCCTCTTGGACAACCCTCTCTTTGATTGGGAGGCTCCGCGGGGAAGACAACACGCCGCAGTGTTGCCTGTGTTAAATAAACACAAAAATGGGCAAATATTGACCTGGAGCTCGGGCCAGAGGAATGCGCCAGAGATATCAGAGCTACGTGAAGGTTGTGTTAGAGACAACCCAGCGCAGGGTATTTGGTCTAGCTGCTTTTACACCAAAGCTTTCTGTCCTCAGCACCTAAGTTGGCCAGGTATTAAGAAAATATATATTTATTAAAGATGCTTTAAACTCATGATTAGGTTTTTTATGTGTCGAGCATGTTACTTACAACGTGCATTTGCAGTATTCATCGTTAAAATTAGTTATTTTCCAAACCTTTTTGTTTTGAAACGGTAATTTTTTGAAAATCAGAACTCGGGTATATTCAGTGTGCTTTGATGGGTGCTCACAGATCCTCATGGTGGCAGAGATTAACGGGGTAAAAGATGTTCTAAAGAAATAAATTTTTTGAAAAACGTACTAAATTTTGAAGTTTGCTTTATTATGAAACAAGTATGTTTAATAGCAGCCTCTTAGGTTTTATCCACATAGTTGCCTATTTTTTATGGTCTGCTTTTTCTTTTATGGATTTTGGAAGGTTTGCTGTATTGTTTTCTTTTAGGAAAAAAATATTTCATTATGCTGTAGTTGTTTTTGAACAAGCCCTAAATCTCTTACTATGACTCCGGTCAACAGAAAGGAATTTATACCAAGACTTATCTCTGTGGCTTTTACAGATAAGGATTCATAAGTTTTCCAGGCTTGAGGCTTTTAATTTTTTTTATTATTATTATTGTTATTTATCACTATGAAGACTAGATGGAACATTTGTAATTAAGAGAAAGCAATTGATCTTCACATTTAGCAATAGATCACTTGAGTAGGCGTGGGAATAGAATGTTTGCTACAGAACCAAGGATCTATTTTTTTTTTTCCTCCATTTTTCATTTTATGGATAATATCCTGATTCCTGGACTGTTTTGTGTCTCTATAATGGCACTTTCTGTGGGTCCTCAGCAAGCCACTGTTTGGGAACTGTGTTGGTGGGCAACTCTCCAATATAGTAGGTTCTATTGTAACAGATTTGGGCATCCAGCATCACAGATTATCGTGGATATGTGCAGAATTTAATCTTGCTCTGAAATATCATCAGTAGCTTCATACGCATTAGTCATCTTCAGGTTTGGGAGATGCAAATCTCCCTGGTACCCCAGTGTAACTGACCAGCACGTAGTCTTCAAAACAAGATTATTTCGGTTCTTTAATCCTTCCTCCTGGCATCATCCAAGTTGCAATTGCTTTGTAAACCTTTTAAACCTTTCCACTTGCTATTAATCATTTATTGCTCTTTTTTTTTTGTTGTTTTGTTTTGTTTTTCCCTGCATAGTTGGCACCAGAAAACACTCTGATGTCCTTCCAGAAGGCGGTGGAGCAGAAGATATACGGAGTCCAAGCTGATGTTGTGCTGAGGTAGGTCAGTGCACTGGTTTGTTTGAGCAAAGAAACTTTCTTTTTGGATGACTTAAGCCGTGTTCCTGGGTCTCTTTTCTCAGGAATCTTTCTGGGCATCCTCAAATTACTTCCTTGTTGTGCTAGGCACCAGGCAGGTTTTACCCATGTTGCAAAATGGTCCCAAGAATTAAGAATTAATGGTCACAAGAATTAATTTCTCCTCCTCCGCTTGCTTCCATGAAGCTAATGCTGAGGGCAAGAGAAATCTGGTGATGCTTTTGCCCATCCAAAAGTCACTCCTTGCAGGCAAATGTTGAGCTCAATTGAGAAGACCAGTTTAGAGGATCCTAGAAGAGCTATTCCAAGAACCATCCTTTAGTCCAGCAGTGTGATCTTTATCAATATCTTGTTTTCTAAGAAATATTTCTACATGTGTTATATAGATGTGCGAGAAGACACAAGTGGAATGAAGGGAATGACAGGGCTCTATCTTTGTGAACCCTCCATCTCCATCACAGTGTCACAGAAGAGCTGAGGTTGGAAGGGACCTCTGGAAATCATCTAGTCCAAGTTTCCTGCTCAAGCAGGGTCAATTTCTTAGTTCTGGGTATTAATATAAGGAAGCTTCATAGCTGTTTACTTATCTATTTATTTATTACTCACCTCTTTGGAGGTTGGCATTGGCAAAAAGATACTTTTTCCTGATGAGAGATGAGCTTCAGCAGTTTAATCATCAGAGTGCTTTCTTTTCCTTTTCTTTTTTCCCCCCTTCTTTCCGTAATTGTTTGAGAGCAAATGATGTAAAAACTAATGGAATTTATTCCCCCTGGGGAGTAGAAGATCCTTGTGGAAGGATGAAGGACAAATTGAGATGTTTGTGATGCAAATCTTCCTTCAAAAAAATGAGCTCTTTAGCTATTGTAAGAGGACAACAGCTTGACTGCTCCTCTACCAAATGAAGCCCCAGCTCAGGAGGTTGATGGGCTGAATTGGTTATTCCCTTAGCCTTGGGCAAGGGGAAGGTGGCCTTTTGGGGGAGAAGAGCTGGAAAAGCAGCTAGAGCTTCCCAAATTGCCGCTCATCCCTGATCCTGAAGAGACATCCAGCAGCTACAATGATATCCGAGGTCATCTTTAGGAGATCAAAGTCTTTCTTTTAGTAAAAATAGGACTCCAGTGACTTTGGACTAAACATAGAGCTGTCAATACAACCCTCAGCAGCTTTGGACAGATTTGGTAGCACAGCCCTGACTGTCACCCAATTCCATTGGAAGATGCTCTCTGTGTGGTGTGGCAGGACCCCTCCATCATTTCTTCTCCTTGGATGTCTACATGCTTCCTACTCATTCCTCCTGCATGTGGGTGCCCATGGTTGGTCCCTTCTCAAGGAGTGGGGCAAACAGTGGCACCTCAAGGCACCCAGAACTGGGGGACCTCGATTACACTGATGCACTCCAAACATCTTTGCTTCAAGCAGCATCCCATCCTGTCCCATCTGCTGCCTCTTCCCACATCTTCTTTCTTTCCAAAGCTGTGATTTTCCTCTGAAATACTTTTTCCAACCTGCTAATACTGCGGATAACCCTGGACTGTGTTTTGAGGGACTCGCGTAAAGAAAAGGATTAGGCAGGAAGGGAGTGAGTGTTAAATGCCCCGTAGGATTTCTGCTCTGTGGTTAAGGCTTAGCAGTATCTGATGATGCTCTCCTAAGAGATGCTCCTATCTTCCTCCAACAGACCCCACTCCTAATTCTGCAGTGGCTTAGCATATCTTTTTTTAACACTATTTATTAAAAACCCTTCTGATTGCAGCAGCTTGGAGTGCTTGCTGCTGAGCATAGTGTTGCTGTGTCAGCGTTGCCTTGGGTGAAGGGAAGGGAGGAAGTTATTTGGCATAATGTGCGCTAGAAATAGCAAATAAGATGCAAGTGACCTTTGGGATAAGGGCCTACCGCGGGCAATGGCAAAGCTGGGACAGTGTTTGCTTTAGCAGCCTAAATTGGGCTTTTTGGTCTCCCTTTAGCTCTGGGGTGAATGCGCTGGGTTGTCTCCTAATTGGATTCTTGTTTGGGGTTTTAACCCTGTCTCCTTTTCAGAGCTTATTTGAGCCTCCTGGTTCATAGATGGGCTCCTTATAGGGTTGAGCTCCCCAGTCAGTCCATGTGAAGCTGTCAGGTGGACAGGAAAAATGTGTTTTTTAATCAGCTATCTCAATTCGTGTCCTTTTGTTTTGGAAAATGTCAATATAATCTCCTGCTCCTGGTCAAGCGGCTCTATGTCCTCAAGCCTTGATAAAAATCATCGTTGTCCTCTGTAGTTTAGAGCCACGTATTCAACTCCAAAAAATTAGTCTGGAAGATGGTTTGGAAAGCTCTGTAGTTTGCCTGAAACCACTGCTCTGTAATATCCAGGTGATTTAAAACCCCATGGTATACACTAGGTTATTTAGTTTCAGCTGAGTAGTCCTTAAGATGCGTGAATTTAGCTACTTGTGTGAGTATGACTGTCTCTCGAAAGCAGGTTTCAATTTGGGAAAGGCAATTCCAAAGTAATTTTGATTGTTTGGAGTCCCTGCCAACTTTGGATAGTTTGGAGTCAATCAGCATTTGAATGAAGGTGAAGATCTAGGAGGTATCTAAGAGGCTTTTTCCTTTGGGGCACATTGCATTCTTAGAGTTGAAATGAGATGCACTCAAAAGAAAAAAGAATTATTTGATTTCAACTGTGTGTGCTAAGTTAGTGGAGATCTTGACAGTGATTTGATGCAGTCCTACAAAGCAATGGGAGAAGATGGTGTTTTCTGTAGTATTGTGAATGTTTGCTCATCTCCAGCAGGTAACGGGAGCTCTCCCTCTCTTTGCAGCTACGATGGGGTGCCGTTTCTGATGCACGACAAGACCCTCAGGAGAACCACGAATGTAGAGGCAGTGTTCCCCGAGCTGGCCTACGAGCACTCCTCCATGTTCAACTGGACTGACCTGGAAAAACTCAACGCTGGAGAGTGGTTCCTACAGGTGCGTGAGGGCACGGAGACTGGGCCAAGGCCACAGGTTGAAAGCTCAAACCTAAACCCCCCCCTGAGGTGGCTGAGTGTAAACACGTGTCCTTGATGAAGTATTCTGAAGTCCACCTATGTGGTGGAAGAATACAAATGCTAAATATTTACTGTCATCCTATTCTAGGTGGTTGCCAGTGTTAATGTGCATCTCTGAGATGATGCTCATAGCCTCCAAGAGCTCTGGTTGGGGTTCAGGGTGCTTGGGCTTCTCTTTGACCTACAATTTGGGATTATATTGTCTTTCTGCTCCTCTTCCACCTCCTAGGAGAGATGGTCTTAAGTGTTTTGGTTGTGTCCAAGCCATAACATCTCACATTTCCTCTACTAGAGCATCTTTTTAGGATTATATGCTGAGCCAAACAAGGAAGAAGGATGTTTTCATCTTTGGATGCAACTCCCCTTTTTATTTTTTTTTTTCTATCAAATCTCCGTTTGTCTTTTTTCCTTCATTTACTTTTGGACACAGTTGTCTTTAAAAAGAAAAAGCAGAAACTGCCTTTCTCGAGGTCCCAGGGGAAAGGAATTGCTCTGGGATGGACTGACCCATCCTTCAATGCACAACCAGTTGGTGGGTGTGATTTCTCGTTGCCGAGCTGTTTTGGGGTCCTTAATCTGCTTGGAGAACATGAACTGTGGTCTAGAGAGTTGCAGAAATGGGCACAGAGCTGCAGAATTGGAATTGTCTCCTGCCAGATGAGAAGTGCAGAGATGAAAGCTGGAGAACAGCAATTTAAGACAGATTCAATTCTTAACATCCTTAAATCTGGATGCTCCCTGTTTACCTATTCCCTCTGCTTTGAAGGATCTCAAGCACTTTGGGAGGAAGGTCGGAGGTAGAGGGTGATCCTGAATTTAAATGGTGAAATGACCCCTTCCAAGAGAAAGGCTGGTGGTTAGATCTATCCCAAATCCCTATGAGTCCTCTCTGATCACTCTTAGCTATGCAACACTGTACAATAGCTGTGTGTGTGTGTTGTTGTTTTGTTTTAAATTATATCTTGGAAAATCCTTTGCAGTAGCGTCCCCAGTGTAAACAAGAATATTTTTAACTTCCTACCTTTGCAAACTGCATTGAGTACTCTTAGCTCTGTTTAAAAGCTCAGCTGGTGCCCAGGGCAGACTGTTACTTCTTACCCACCTGCTCTGTCAGCACGACCGATTGCTACTCTTTGATCCCATTTCCTCATTTTCCTCATTTTTATTTCCCTATTTTCTTCATGTCTCTGGTCACTGTCTACTGCTGACCTATACCCTTTAGTTCAGTTGTTTGGCAAAGATGCTCCACTGGTTCTGGGGCCATCTGGGCTCTGCAGCAGTAATGCTGTGATGTCCTTTGCTTTCAGAATGACCCTTTCTGGACGGCCGGGTCTCTCTCCCGCTCTGACTACTTGGAAGCTGCCAACCAATCCATCTGCAAGCTGGCAGATATGCTAGAGGTGGTGAAGGACAATGCCTCGGTCATCTTGAACTTCCAGGACCTGCCACTCGCTCATCCTTACTACAGCACTTACATCAATGTCACGCTGGAGACCATCCTGGCATCAGGGATTCGGCAGCAGGCTGTGAGTTCTGTGGGAATTGGGTGAATGAGTTGATCGCATTATGCCAAAAAGAAGAGTTGGGGAATAGGATGAAGTAGGGCTGGTGGGACTCCCCAACATGAGGAGAGGTTTGAGGAGAGGTTGGACTAATGCCTTTGATAAGAACCTCCGCATATGGAGGAAGAGGCTGAGATATGGGTTGTATTGCAAAAGCTGATTGGCTTCACCTTCCCTCCCTCTCCTTAATTTTAAATAATCCTTTTCCCTGCACCAAGAAACCACTTCAATCCAGAGCCAACCTCTGTTTGGAGGAGAAATGTGTGTTCTGGAGAGGAGGACCTTCCAGCAAAGGGAGACATAACCCTGCAGAGATCTTTTCCAAGCTCTCAGTTCATGTTTTAGAATTGTCCTTGCTGGGTTATGCTAAATATTTGAGTCATTGCATTATCCTGCCAGCCTTATCTATGTCCTCTGACCCTAAAGTATATAAATTCACCCAGTGTGATCCCATTGTGAACTTTTTGGAGGGAGAATCCCACTTCCCATGTTTTGGAAGGTCACTCATACCTGTGAGCTTTGACTGGACCTTGGAAAGCTTCTCTCCTTGGCCTTTCTTGGGAAGGAAATCCGGTCCTTTCACTTGTCCTGGTGTCTCCCTTGAATTTGGGCTGTATAAATGGATGCTGAGGGGGGCTGGTGAGCATAGTGCATCACTTGCAACTTTGGCATTTCATCTATACCAATTATTTGCATCTGTATGCACAGAAAAGTGGGACTATTCAGTGCTCCAACTTGTGCAATGATGGGGCCAGAAGGGAGCGGAGCTCCTTTTGATTTTTGCCCATCTTTTTGATAACAGCCACCCAATTTCCAATTAACTCTGGGGTCGCAGTGACAGTGAGTACTTTCCACAAGCCGCTGCTTGCTCCGTACTGTCTCCTCCTTGGATATAGCATGGTGGCGTTAGAGCGTAGGGTATAATAGTTGGAACGTAGCGAGGCAAACTGGAACCTCTCACTTGGGTTCCCTATTAAAAAGCCCCGTGGTCTGGGTAAATGAGTGCTGATGAGCTATTAAACATGGGCTAATGCAATGCAGTGCCCTGTGGTACTACTGAGATGATCTGGCCCGGTCTCTGCATGACACAAGCTATAAAACTGCCCAGCTTGACTTCTGCATCCACATTATATCCCTCAGACGAGCGTGTTAAGGATAATTGATTTGACACATTTTTTTTGTCAAAGTATGTTATGAATCCAGAGAAATCCTCACTCTGGGTTAGCGCAGATGTAGTATTGATGAAAAGGGTTGAATAAAACTAATCTCAACCGTGACACTGAGAGGCTTTTCCTGTCCATGCTGCATTCACTGTTAATTTCAGTTTCATGTCCTTAGTTCCCTCTGTGCCCAGAATTGGACAGGGAGAGCAAATTTTAAGGGATAGGCTATGCCTCTTCTCATGAGCCTGACCTCTTTCTATCTCAAGCTATTTTTTAGAGACAAAATATTGGCTTTTTTTGTTTATTAGAGCCCTCTTGGCTTGCCAGCCGCCCTGAGATGCATTTGGGTAGAGATGTGAGTTTCTAAGCGTCTCCAAGCCAAATCCTATGACAAATAATGCAAGTTCTTGATGTGGTTTTTGCTTCTAAACATCTTGTTTGCCGACGTGCCTCGTGTTACATGCTCTGTGAGCTGTGATTGTAATAGATTCCCTCTCCGTGTCCCTCCTTCCGCAGGTGATGTGGCTGCCGGACGCGGAGCGCCAGCGGGTCCGCCGGGTCGCGCCGGGTTTCCAGCAGACGTCCGGCCTCAAGCTGGACATGCGGCGCATGAAGGAGAAGGGAATCGTGAAACTCAACCTGCGCTACACCCAGGTCACCAATGAGGACATCAGGTACTGCCCCGCGTTGGGACACCGGGTGGTTGCCCCTTTGCTCCGTGCATCCCTTGTTTCTCCACCTGCTCCTTTCTGCTTTCTCCTGATTTCTCCAGACTGCCTTCTCTGCACAAAGGTGTCATTTGGGATGGACTTAATGAGCTTAAAAGCTTGAGCTGTGTAAAGTTGTCCTTGTTCATCAAGCCAAAGCCGGGCGGTTCCCAGGAGTACGCAGTTGACTCCATAACCTCCACATATTAATTCAGGATATGATGAGCCTTTGTGAAATACAAATATAGGAGTTGTCTGATTCTTATTCCACTGTCATTTCTGAAAGAAGTTGGGGCTTCTCACACTGACTAGCTCAGACAGCAGTTTCATCCTCATTAGCAGCTGCCTTTCATGTCTGTTCTTCTGCTCCTGGGCTGTTACTGCAGGATTTTGATTAGACCAAAGTCTGGGTTTGCTTTTAGAAAATACCCTTTTTGCAGAAAAAACACCAGTTTCAGTGCTGCCCTTGTAACCTATTTAGGAAAGCGTGGCTTCCTCTTTGAGACTGGCACAGCATGGGTTTTCCTCCTTCTATCCATGAGTGTATTTCAAAGATACAGTGTGTTAGCTTGCACATTTGCCCTCTCTCCTTGCATCGGGAAAGGTGGATTATCTCTAGCAGAGCTTTTACATTTTTGGAGTTTGGAGTTAAAGAAATAACTGAAAATTAAACAGGTTTGCAGAGGAAATATATCTTTAAAGAACCTGTCCTATTCTACGTGAGGACGTGGGAGTAGTGAAAAGCTGAGTTTGAGTGTGTGGTCCTATTTGGTGTGGGAGCCAGCCCACAGTCTACTTGCCCATAGAACCAGCTCTGTGTTTCATCTAAAGGATAATCCTGCCTGTTTTCCCCTACTTATTTCCTCCATTTCATGGAAAGAACCACATCCAACATGGTCATCTCTCTACCCATCCTAGCTGAGCTGCCTCTAAAATGAGACCTGAGTATTTTTTTTGGCCTGTGTTGCTGTGCCCAGTCAAATATCTCAGTGGTTTTGCAGCAAAAACCTTAGCATGAAGCTGCTCCCAGAGCAGATTCAACAAGCCCTGGTGCAACCCAGCCCTCAGCTCCCAAAAAGCAGTTTCTACAACTGACTCTGCCCTTGAAAATCCCAATGCCCATGGAGCAGTTTGATCATGTTGTGGGTTTTGAGATGTCCGTGTCTTGTACAGCAGCTTTTTTCCTCAAAGTGCTTTGCAATTTGCAAGTATTAATCTTTGTGCTGCTCATATGAGGCAGATTAGTGATGTTTCTGCTTTGTAGATAAGGAAATCCAGCAAGTTGTGCAAATTGTTGGGCAGGGAGAGGCCAGCATTAGTTCTTGGCTTACTGTCAGTGGGTCCTGTACACCAGCTTGAAGTGGAAAATGTTCTTTGGAGATTAGAGGTTGTCCATAGGACTGGAAGCAACGACCCTGCGACTGTCCTCAGAGAAGGGCAATCATTAGGAAGTGATGTTGGAAATGCACTCTGCCCATTTTCAATTCAATAAATTATTTAGTGTTATGGGCGTCTGAGTCAGATGTTAATTTTCATCAGCATGATGAAGTGGTCATTAGGAAAAATGGAATTATCCATCCTTTGTTGAATAATTGTTGGGAATAGGATGTAGCTTGGTCATATGAGAGAAGATGAAACCTTTTAAGTTCAACCCATTTGATTGCAATGTCCTCTGGTTGCTTGTGAAGCAACTGCGCCCTATAAAAAGCCTATGTCCTGCAATCAAAACCCAATAAATCTAGACATTATCACACAAGAGCTCTCCTCTTTGAGAGGGTGTTCAAGAAACATGTAGATGAGGCACTTAGGGACACGGTTTAACAGGCATGGTCTTGATGGTCTTTTCCAACCATAATGATTCTATGATTGGAACTGGGAGACCTAATTTCTTGCTGCATCCGTCACCCCTATATCTGCTTGTCTCCCGGCAGGGACTATGCCACAGCGAACCTGAGCGTGAATCTCTACACTGTGAACGAGCCCTGGTTGTTCTCCATCCTCTGGTGCGCCGGCGTCCAGTCGGTCACCTCCGACAGCTGCCACGTCCTTCGCAAGGTGCCTTCTCCCATCTGGCTCATGGTAAGCGTGACACTTGGGATCACACCATGGAAATCTCGCTGTCCGCTGTGGTGGATTCCTTCAGGAAGGTTTAGTTGGGTTCAACACGCTATTGGGCTTGGGAGTTTTGCCTATTCTATGCCCGTGCACTGGGCTGGCAATGGATCTCCTGTGTGACCCCCTTCTTCACTTGGCCTCAGTCTCTTCCCATGCAGAGTCTGGGAGGCTGTTGTGTGTCCCATTTAGCCCATGTGCTTTTTCTCATTTTCTATCAAGGAACAAACCTTTTCAGACCAGCTGAGTAGCAATTTGAGTTGCCTTACCTAAAATGACCCTTTTTCTTTTTTCTTTTTCTTTTTTTCTTCTTTAAAAAGGAGACATTTTTACTTCTGACTACCCTACTGTTGAACAAGTACAGCAAGAGACCAAATGTGCCCCCCTTGTCCATGTTATAGACACCCATCTCTCTTGGCTAGTATTCTGGATCCCCAAACCGCATAGAAATAATTGTGTGTGAGATCATGACAAAAGAGAAATGATAAAATCCATAATATATAAAATAAATAAAATCCAGTTTTCCCTTATTGATTGCCTTGCAATTGCAGATGAGTAGCTCATAAAGCCTTGATTTGGTACCAAAACTGATAGATTTGAGCTTTTTGATGGACTTTTTAAAAAAATACCTGTAATCTTCAACACAACGTGTTGTTATTTGCTGCCCAGAAAGCTGAGTTCATGTCTGCCTATTGCTGGGTTTGCGTCTGGAAAATGCAACTTTTACTGCACAGAAAAAAACAATGAAAAGTCTTCCACCATATAATACCATTACTTGCACAGAACACAAGAATTGGATGTGTAGGTTTTGTTCTAATCTGGAAGACTCTTGAGCATTCATTCAAAGTTGTCATGATTGCATCCTCCTGCAAATGGGAATGCATTCAATTTGTATCTGTTTATCTTAGTAGATGCAGCAAATGTAACATTACAGCCAGACCTTCCTGCAATGTCAACACCATGTTAGATGTCACCCTTTCCTAATTAAAGTGGAAAATACAAGGATTAAATCTCCATGAGATGTACTGGCTAATTTAAGCCTTACTCTGCTAATTCTGCAGTACAAATTGAAAACCATAAAGACGTACAGAACAGAAAACAAGGTTTATTGCTCTAGGGGATGAAGTGAGCACAGTTGATGGCTTCAGACCCGTATTCACCCATGTCACCCTACCAAGACTTCGTTGTCTTTCAACTTTCTTCTTCCTGGGCAGCACAAAAGCAAATGTGAACCAGCATGTTCCTATGCTAGGTCCATATAGTTGGTTCAATAGTGATAGTCACTTAGACTAGTAAATAGAGCCAGAACAGCTTATAATTGCTGAGTTACCTGTACATTAAAGGATCAAAATTGAAAGTATATGCTTAAAATGCAAAGAGCTCTGTAAGGACTGTGCTCAACTGCAAATAGCAGAATAAGCTTGGCCATGGACATCAGAATAAGGGGTGCTTATTCTATCAAAGCACTCAAAGTGGAGCCTGAACATCTTGGGTGCAGAGTGTGTTTTCACATATATTTTTATATATTTTATTTATATGTATTTATATATATTTTATATTTTTATATATTTTTTCTCTATTGTCCCACTGACTTGGATTTACAAAAATTTCATCTTACCCTGCCTAGAGGTACAGATGAGATAGGAAGCTTTCAACCCACAAAGCCCTGAGAAAATGTGAGTGCATAAAAGAAAAGAGAGTTTTAAACTGTTCCTCTTTGCAGTCTTTCCTGATGAAGTCATTTTGGGTGGCATGTTAACATCAAAACAGAGCTACGGGGCTCTCATATAAATCACAAGGTTTATGTATTCCTCTCTGTCCTGGTTATAACTTGATAATACCTGATCTCTGTGTGTAAACGAGAATGTATAAGCTCTGTCTCTGTTCTTGTTTTTTCTTCCAGCCTCCAGATGAGTACCGTCTAATCTGGATAACATCTGATCTCATTTCATTTATCGTAATTGTAGGAGTTTTTATATTCCAGAAGTAAGTAATGCTGTTACAACCCATCCCCTTTTTGTATTTGTGGCACGTTCCTTCCACCTCTGAGATACTGAACTGGATAAAGTCACTACTGCTTCTTGCTGAGAAGAGTGGGAAAGCTCAAAATAGTAGTGATAGACTCATAAAAATGTGTGGGAGAGAAGTTGTGAATATTCTGGGAAAAAGGGCCTTGAGGAAGATTGAAATATTCTGAAGGAAGAAGGGGAAATATTTTGAGATTCCATGATTATAGTTTCCAAGGACACGCTATAGTTCGAGAAAAGCTCGGGAATTTTTTAAATCACTTTGTTTCCATTTGGAAGATGAAATGGAGACATTTTTAGGTGAATCAAAATTATTATGATTTAGCAGATCCAAGCAGTTCTCTATATTGACCTTAGTCTGAGGCTTGGAGTCTCCCCACTTACCCAAGGAAGGGAGAGAACAGAACAAGGATTTATTGAGGGCATGGCAGAAACCTTGCTCCAGGCTCCCTGAAAATGAGCATGGAACAGAAAATGTAGGAGCAGGGTAAGTGGAGATATTGATAAATCAATAAGAGATAAATCTTCATAGTGGTAGAAGTGGCCGAACTGCCCTCCCTTTGCTTATGCTGGGGAAACCTTGGTTTTCTCCTGGTGATGTGACTTCTCCCCAAGAGTCCTTTTAGCTGTTGGTGATGACAATTCAATAACCCTCTCACATTGTCCCAAATCACCTGTTTGCAGCTTCCTTAGGGTGGGTCATTTCCTGGAAATAATAATCTATTTTCCCTATTACAATTGCTCCTGCTTCCCCCTTATATAGTCTAGGTTTCAGGCAAAAAATTTTGGACCTGCCTTACCTCATCAGATGCATTTGGCTCCCTTATATTTACGTCCTTTTGAAATCAGGACTTAGCTCCACGTTGATGGAGCTTTGTTGTGCAGGTGACTGACACCATGACTGGATAATGGAGCAAAGAGGCAGGTTCAAAACTCAGCTTCCAGAGTAGATTTCCCAACATTTAATGAAACTACCATGAAAATGAGATGGACAAGGTGATTAGATTTATTTTTCTGGGTGATTTTAGACCTGAAAGACCTTGCCCTCAAAATACATATTGTAACATGGGCTACAGGGTGTTGAGCTGGAATAAAAAGCCTCATAACCTGAACTGCAGCCAATTAAAGCCTTAAGTCCAAACAGCATCATAACTGTGGTGTCTGAACGCTTTCTCTACCCCTGGAAATTCCTAATTTGATTTAAAAGATTTGCCCTCTCTTCAGGCCCTCTCTTGTAAAGTTGGATATAGAAATACCCAGAGGAGTCTGGAGGAAGAGATGGGTCTCATACTGCTCTTGAGAGCAGAATTTGAAGACTAAAGGATGTTCACAGAGTCTTTCTGGTGATCCCCTGTAGCACTTTTTATAAGGCTTTCTGAATCTGACCCAGGAGATGAAGAAATTAAACTGATTCCAGTTGCTGAATGTGAGCTACAGGTCCCCAAAGAGGATGAAATGATGCATGCGTGGAGAGAAGTTGCAGCTATTTGGCCTTTGCAATAGCTGCCTTCTCCTCTCTGGGCTGGATTTCTTCCAATTTGAAAGTGATTTAATGGGGTGGAGTGAGGAAGCAGGGTGAGGGGTGAAAGAATTATTGATATTGTGGGATTCTCTCCCACTCTAGGAGTAAATCTGATGCATTCAAGGACACTTATAAGCTGCCACCAGCCTTCCCCAGGGTTTGTCACCCCTCAGCATGGAGCTGTCTGCCCAATCTCTGGACCTGTCCCATAGAAAAGCATTTGCCCAGAGAGACTGAGCACTATTTAGTGGAAAATGCTTACTTTTCCAAGAGCTTCTGCCTTGGGCACCCCACTCAGGAGAGCCCCATTTCCCTGGAGTGAGGAGTGGCTTCCCCACCACGTTGGAGCTCTTGTTAGCTGCCTTGAGGATATACCAAAAACCCCAGTTGCAGCAGAGTTGCTCAGCTACCTACTGACATGATTCGGTTTTGGGAAGTGGAGCTTGGCCTTTGCCCTTAAACACGTCATTCTCCTTATTTATTTATTTATTTATTTTATTTTTTTCTTCTGTGTTGTGTTGGGGGTTTTCTTTTTTTTTTTTTTTTTAATTTTCTTTTTTTTTATTATTTTCTCCAAAAATGGGGCAAATGGAGAGCTGCTCCCTCCGCGCAAGGACGAGGGGGCGGCTGGGAGCAGAGCCACCGCTTCCATGTGCCCGTCCTCTCTCCTCCGCATGGCTTTTCTCTCTTCCGCGGTTGCGGGTAGGAGCCGCTCATGCTATTCTGCTTCAGCCCCGGTGACAGGATCCGTGCAGCCTGCCCTGGAAGGGAAAATACCGACTGTGATGACTTCTAACCAATCTTTTTTGCCTCTTTGCCTTGTTTATTTTCTTGCTCTGACTGTTGTGCATGTTCCTCCTCTTTCTCTCTCTGCTGCATTCTGGCATCTCACAGCTATCACATGATCAGGTAATTCTGGTGCTTTCCTCCTCTTTTCTCTTTTTCATTCAACCTTCCTTTCTCTTTCTCCCTCTCTGCTGTGGCTTCACTGCGGACGGACAGGGCAGAACACAGCTTTTAATGATGCCTTCAAACCTCTGGCTTCACATGGGACCATAAGAGTGTGGACATTGCATGGTCTGTGGTCATGAGCACCACGAGAGCCTCATGCTGAAGCCTCTGGGTGTTTTGAAGGCAATCTCATGTTTTGTTACCTTCGTCTAAGATGCTGCCTTTTAAAATTGCCCAATTCTAATATCCTGTAGCGTGCTGTAATTGGGAAGCTCCCCGTGGATGTAGTGCTTTCCACATGGAGATGATCCCACTGCAAAAAATCACCCTCCTTAATGTGGTCACCAGAAGCTACTGAGTCCAACTTGGACCTCTAACCCCACTAATTTCTACTAAGATGGAATTACTATTGACATTTATGACTTTTGCCTGTCCTCCCTGATATGTTAAAACCATGGGAGATGGGCAGTGAAGATGCAATGAGTTTGTCATGATGTGCTCACCTGCCCCACGTGCATGATTTAGGAGCAGATTTTGTAAGATGGGACTTTTCTATGCCCTTTTGCTTTATCCCTTTTCCTTCTTGGGGGTAAAACCCCTATTTAACAGCCTGGACCAGCTGCTCTTTTTTTTAGGGAGGAAAAAGTTATTTTGGATTTTTCTCATTATTACCTTTGAAGTAGCAGCGCAGTGCTCTGTTGCAATAGGCTTTGTGCTGCCTGCACTGAAGCTTCAAGGCTTCTAAAGAGAAATATAACCTTGTTCAGGTCCACAAAGCATCATTTTTGCATCCCTGTGGAGGAATCAGTGGGAAATGAAAAGATTTGGCTCTTCTGTTGATTCACTTGTTTGAGCTTGGGATCTTTTGGAAGCCTCTTCCCAGTTACACCACCACAAAACAGTTAATGCAGTAAGAAAATAAATAGAATTGCACCACCAGGAATGCATGAACCTCGTGTGCTGGTTTTGAAGCCCCCTAAATTTGAAGCCCCCTAAATCTGAAGCCCAGATTTCTCCTTATATTGGCTGTTTTCTCCCCCATATCTTCCTCCCCTCGGAGGGAGGTTCCATCCCTAACCTGCAGTGAAGCCTTCACCACCTCTGTCCTGGGACCACCTTCTCCATGTGTTACCTTCTCCATTCCTTTCGCTTTGAGCGATGGGGTTGTATCTCTGAGGAACAGCTACTCTGTGTGTGCTTAACTGCCCCTCTGCCCACCCAACACCACGGGGCTGGTGTTGGCCGTGTGTAAGTATTGCCTACCCTGGCCTCGCGCACCCAACGTCAACTGCAGAAGGATGTTCTGCAGCACCGTGTCCTTGCGTTGCCTCCAAAACGGGACCTCCTGAGCCCTCCTTGGGTCCCCCTGGCCTTCTCCTTCTTCTTGGACTTGCCCACATAGGGGAGGAGAAAGGCATGGAAGAGTCAGGTCGCTTCAGAGGAGAGCAGTAGCAAGATGGGAATGCTCTGTGGTTGTGGCTTGGCTCTTTGCTCATCTCCACCTCTCCCCATGGCACCGAGCTACCCCCAAGTTTTTCCCATCCTGCCCTCTCCCAAACCTTTCCATGCTGTTTAGCATCTCCCATCCAAACCAAGGGCCCCGGTTGTTGCCCTGACGTGGTGTTTGCTGTCTGTGTGTCACTGCCCTGGTGTTTTTGCTGCCTGTCCCATCTCATGTCCACCTGGTCTGCTTTGCTGCCCATGTCTCAGAACAAGACCCAACTGCTCTCTGTGAGCCCTCATTTGGACACTGCTGTCCTACACATGCATGATAAAAGCAGTGTCCAAAGTGGTGGGAGAGGGGCTATTTTAGAGTAAATCTGGATCTCTGTTTTATATGGCATTGGCTGGAGCTGCATCACGGTTAAGTGCACTGGTGGCCCTTGTCCTAAGGGAACGTTTCAAAAAACCCCTTGAAAATAGAGATGGTTATTGAGAGCCTGATTTCCTTTCTGTGGCTGCCTCACATGAACTAAAATAACAAGGGTACCATCCCTGCGTGTTTGATCTGGTTTTGGTGTTGCTGCTTAGGTCTTTCCTGCTTTGCAAACACATCCCAGCCGCCCTGCTCGACTTTTCTTACCTGCAGGCGAAATTCCCTCCTGGAACCCTAGGAAATCTTGGCAATATATTTTTCTCCAGGCTATAGTTTAGGAGGGTCTGATCCTGCAAGCTCCTAAGTGCTCACAATCCCATGGATGTTACTGGGAGCTACAGCTGCCAATGTGGGGCACCAAGAGCAGAAACATTTTTCTTCCAAGCCAGTGTGTGTCTCAGCTTAATAATGATGGAAGCAAAATAGCTTTTATTTTCTTATTTCAATCTTTCTAGGCTTTAATGGCTTCTCCACCTCTTCGTGCTTCCTCTGTGTTGCTTCTGTCTGTGGGGCTGTCCAGTGTGCAGCTTTGGCATCCCATCCCCTCTTCCTTCTGTAGCAGAGCTTCATCCATAGCCAGGTCAGAGCCCAACAGTGCTTCTTGCAGGGATCTGGGAAGGGACTCGAACCGCCTGAGATTGCCACATTTTCCTGAGGAAACTGCAGAAACTCCTTTACGGATGTTGTTTTATCAGGCGGATGCTGTGAGCCCAACCCAGAGATGTTTTGGACTCCTTTAAATCCTTTGGAACTAGGACTGGGAAGGGGGTTAGGAATTTAGAAGGTGGTTGCCCTGTAGAACTTCCATTTTTTTTGTTCGTGTGAGCCACTAGATGGTGCCAAAAGACCAGAAACCCTCTAAACCACCCCAAATCTCCACTGTTTCTCCATCATATGGCAAATTAGTCTCTGTAGACCTAGAATACCCTCTCAAAGGGCACAAGTCTTGGAAGTGTTTGGTCAGGAGATGGGAAGAGTAGGTGGGATCTGGTCTTGGAAAGCATGGCCTGAAGAGCATCTCTTTGAAGAGGGGTCTTGGGTATGGCCGCTTTGGGGCTGCTTTTGGCCCCAGTCTGATAGCATGGGCTTCATCCCTCCCCGTCTTCCAGCCTCAAACCCTCTCTGGTTGAGGAGAGGAGTTGGTGAGGACATTTAAGCAAAGATCCCTCAGCATTTGGGAAGGGAACTGCTCTGGAGAGGAGCTGTCTTCAAGGGCACCTTATTTAACAGCTACCTGTGTTGGGACTGCTTGTATTATCCTTCAGAGCAGCTTGTACCAGTGTCTTTGCTGCGTGTCTCCAGTTCGAGACCTTAGTTTTTCCTTGTCCTCCTGCAAGTTGAGCACATCACAGTGAAGAAAAGGTCGTGGTTTCTTTCCTTGGCTCAGTCTTGTGTTCCTGTCCCTCTTCCTATCCTCAAGAGTCTATAGTGTCCTCAAGGGATCAGTTGTCATCATCCCTTAGGGCAGTTGGGTAGCAGATTGGTTCTGACATCTGTGAGAACTGGTGAAACTTGTGGACTGCTGCAATCGAGAAGTCCAAGATGCTGAAAACCTGCTGTTCCTGCCTTAAATCCCCCTGAGATACCACGTTGCTTCTCATCTCTGAACATCCACCCATCGCGTGGATGTTGCGTAGACGCAAGGGAGCGAAGGCGTGAGGGTCTCCAAGCTGGTGGCCACTTGCTTTGAGGAGACTCCTGAGGTTGTGGGGACCAGCTTGTGGCATTGCCCTCTTCTCTTGCAGGTGGCGCCTAGGAAGCATCAGGACGTACAACCCGGAGCAGATCATGCTCAGCGCCGCCGTGCGCCGCTCCAGCAGGGACGTCAAGATCATGAAGGAGAAGCTGATCTTCTCAGGTACCGCAGGGCGAGGCGGGAGCCCTCCGCTCTGTCCCTTTGGTGTCACCCTGCTCTCTGCACCTATAAAACTTGGTAAAATAACAGCATCCTAAAACGCAAATGGTGATGATGAGTTTGGGTTGGACTTGGTACTCAGAAACACTAGAGATCAGGGGATTTCTGATGTCCTCGTGGAGAGTGAGGTGCATTGGCACATGTTACTCCCTCCACGGTGCTGGTTAAGCTGAAAAAAAAAGCATTTTAAGGAATGTGAACCCTCTCCCTGTGGTTTGTTTTACTGGTTTTGTTGGTTTTCTTTGTATTGGGGGCTGGAGACACCCAGCAGGGATGAGGTTTGCGTTACCATGCACATGCGAAGCAGAGGGACAAGTCCTACTTCAGGAAGTGTTGTATGAATTATAGGCCTGAGTCTGTCCTGCAAAACCAGTGGAAACTGGAAGTAAATCCAGTCAACCCAGAGTGAGGAAACCTAAGGTTTTTTGACATTAAAAATGCCCTTAGAGGTTGCAGAGTTAAGTTTTAAGCAATTCAGCGCATCCTGTATCTGGGAGTCCCATTCCTCCTCTTGTGGTGGTGGTATCATCAGGACATGAGATGCAGAGGGGAAATCCTCCTGGAAATCCTGTTCAGATTTGGCATGTGAGAATTGGCCTTTCCTAAAGCCTTGGAGAAAATCCCTATAGATCCTAGAGGTCCTGTTCTGTTACAGCTGCTGTACAGGAATTTCACAGCTTCTTGGTGCTTCCATTGCTGCCCCGTGGGGAAGGCTGAGAGCCACTTCTGGATTTTCTTGTTTATTTTGCTGCTTTTCTTTTTATTTATTCCTCACTGGCGCTTTCACAGCGTCTCCCCTTCTCTGCTCTCGCCCAGAGATCAACAGCGGCGTGGAGAACACGGACGAGCTGTCGCTCTGCTCCGAGAACGGCTACTCCAACGACATGGTGACACCCACGGATCACCGGGACGCCAAGATACGGATGAACTGAGGAGCCCGGGCCCCATCCCCGCCGTCCTCCCCTCCGGCAGCGAGAGCCGTGCTCTCCTTCCCGCTCCGGAACGGGATCCTTTGAGGAACTCCTTGGGACACCCCTTCCCTTCAGTGGCCACTCTGCCTCCCTGGTTGCGAGGCCGTGGGGCTATTTTTTTTTGTAAATATGTAGAAAAACTTATTTTTTGTCCTTTTTTTTTTTGAGTGTACCTCTTTCTCCAGGGCATGAATGGAAATATTTCGTTCATTAAATCATCCACCTTATGGCTGAAGTTATTTGCATCTTGATGCGATGGCCTTGGGGAGGCTGAGGGAAATGGGGGGACGTGGATCCCCTTCCTCCCCTTCCTTTGGTGCAGCGACTGTGTAGCCAAACTCCATTTAAAACGTACGTTGTGAAGTTCTCGTGAAGTGTGGGTTTTGGTTCTTTTTTGGGGATATTTTATTCTTTTTTTAATCTCTTCCCCCTTCTTGGGGCAATGAAGTTCTAGCTCTGCTTGAACAGGAGGCTGTTTGGAAGAGAGAGAAGCTTTCCTGGGAGAGGAGGCGGTGCTGCTCTTTCCTACTGGAGTTGGGAGCCAAGGGGGGAATTGCACTGGCTCAGTCACTCTTTCTCTCTGTCCTGTTCCCTTTTCCAAAAAGGATCCTTTAAGGAGAATGGTCTTTCCAAAGCAAAATAACCCATTGCTGTCCTTAAGGCTATGAACTGGCCTCTGCTGACAGCAATAATTTGGATTATTTTAGTTTTTCTCTCCCTTGCATGGAGCTCTAGGGTGACGGCTTGCAAAAAAAAATCAATGCTGTGAGTGCCACCACTGCTCGGAGACCTGGCTGAAGTGCCTGCCACCTCGTGTGGCGTTTGTCGTTGCTCCTCACTTGCCTGTATTTGCACCACTAAAGAAGGAGTAGCAACACAGTGCGAGCTCCTGCCTTTTGGGGCCAAGCAGATGCCCATGGGCAGAATTTGGGCATAGTTTGGCAGGGAAAAGGGCAAAGGAGAATAATTTATTCTTGCAAGGAGACCTCTTTCCCCTTGCTTTCCAAGCAGAATGTTTTGATGCTGAATTTTCGTGTCCTCCAAGCAAGCAATGGTCTTGCAGCCCATACCGAGGGGCTCGTGGAGGTGAGAGCTCTCCTCGGCGTTTTTGTTCCAATGCAAGATGCTATAAACCAAAATCCTAGACCAGAGATTAAACAAGTGTATGTATATACAAAAAAAAAAGTTAAAAATTGAAAACTAAGTAGATTACAATTGCATTTTTTCCCTCCTCATGAGAGCTCACAGCCAGCCCAAAGGAAGTGTCTGCTCCTTGCTGAAAGGAGATGGTTTTTGGGTCACTCTGCTGTTCAATGGAGCCAAGAGGCTGCCCTGGATACGAATGCGTTTTGGCTGGTTCCCCACATCCTCCTGGTGCTGGGGGGCTTCCTTCCTTGCTGCACTGAGGTGGACACGACGTGCAACGTGAGCAGCCCCATTGAGCACGGGCTTCCTTTGAAGCCCAGCCTTGAAAACGGGGGCAGGATGGAAGTCATTTCCCGTGGAAGAAGTGGAAGCCAAGGCTGATGCTCGGAGCACAGGTTGCTTTTTTCCTGCTGTGCTACCAGAAGAAATGATCTTGCAGAACAGAGGAGTGGTCTTGGGGTGCTGGCGTGCATCATGCAAGATATAAACACAGCCTTGGTATAGCCAGAAACAAGACACGATACAAATTCTTATCACAACAGCACTAAACTGCTCATTTTTAGCTGTGAACCAGTCAGGTTTTAAAACCTCAGCCTTGTTCTTGCTGCAGAGGAGCTGAGGGGAAAAAATGGTCAATGGAGTTTTATATAAGGAAAGGAATTAAATAAAATGTCAAAGTGACAGAAGAAAACGTTGCTGCTAATGATGCAAGCGAGTCGTTAAACCTTAATTGTGATGCTTTAATGTGCGCTCCCTGAGCGGTGCAAATCGAGACTTGAAATCGTTTGCATCTGCCCTGGGGTTTTATGAATGTAGGTGGAGTGAGACCCTGCTCTGTGCTCCCACTCACCTTCCCCAGTCCCGTCCTTTCCTATGGTACTCCCAAGCCTGTGAAAGAAAAGCTGTGGATTTCTTCTTTTTTTTCCTTCAGAACTGCAAGATTTGGGTGGAATTGAAGGCCTTTGAGAACAAGCTGCTTCTCCCTTAAATGTGGTGCTGTATTGACACATTCCGGGCAGGTTGTCATTGCCAAGTGAAAGACTTTGGTAAACCTCAGCATCTGTCAATAATCACCTGCATGTTCTGTTCTTACTCTTGAAGATGATCTTGTGGAAAGGTCAAGTGCTTAAAAGCTTGGAAGTATATATAAAAAAAAGGCAATCCAATGACGAGTTGCTGATTTTTTTATTTAATTTTTATTTTTTACAATGAGACCCCAACCTTGCGCGGAATGCACTGACTGTTACCGTTATTGTCCTGAAGTTTTGCTACCTTTCTTTTTACGAAAAGGGTGAGACTTTTTTTGATGAAAATAGAGCTAGACCAAACTGAACTCTGCAATGCTCTGTGAAATAAACTGTCAGTATTCCCCTTGATGCTCTGTGGTGTCGTGTGTTCGGGACTTGGTCATTGCTTCGGTGCTGCTGATCATCTCTCCATGTGTCTCCTTGTTGGTGCTTTGTGGGGGACCCATGGGGGCTTTTGGGAGAGGAGAATTTGGAGATCGGAGGATCCCATGCCCCTTTCCACCTGGATTTTATACAATAGCTGCTGAAAAGCAATGGAATGGGGTGTAGATGATGCTGCAGAGCTGTATCTTGAGCACCAACTATAGACTAATTTTCACTGCTTGTGGCCAATGTTGCACCCCTAAAACCAATCAGGCAGCAGTTTTAAACCAAATCAGAGTAAGCGATTTATTTTTAGGGTGCATTATGCAAGTCATTGCCCCAGGGTGCTGTGAAGGCCAAAAGCAAAAGCAGGTTTGAAGGAGCACAAATGGCTCATGCGCCCATTAGCAGCTATTAAACACAGCAACCCAGATGCAACTTCCAGCTTGGAAAGCCTGG
This sequence comes from Crypturellus tataupa, assembly GCA_034781795.1. Taxonomy (NCBI): domain Eukaryota; kingdom Metazoa; phylum Chordata; class Aves; order Tinamiformes; family Tinamidae; genus Crypturellus; species Crypturellus tataupa. Next base: position 1,134,152 of record JAWLRI010001071.1, read on the forward strand.
GACAACCCTTTGCTGAACGTTTCTATTGCTTGGTATGCGTTTTCTGCCTTATTCTGTGCTCCAGGGTCTGCTCCCAGCTTCAATCCAACATGTTTTGAGTGAGGAGGGGATCTTGTCTGAGCCAGCGGGGCTGTTCTAATAGATATTTCTTTGTTATTTGCTGTTTTTCTGCAGTCTGTGAAAGGCTGCATTTAATTGATAGCATTTACTTTAATCCCTCTCATCTGTCTCGCTGACTGGGGAGGAGTAGTCTGTACCGTGTCGTGAATTTGCCCGGCTACAGGAACACACAGTTTGTCTGTTTGAAAAATAAAATAGCCCCTGGGGTGCAGGCTAAAGCTCCTGACTTCTAGTACTGAGTAATATGTAACTAGGGGCTATCAGTGCTATTTGCTGCTGAAAGATATTGGAAAGCTGAAAGGAGAGAAGTGAGAGTCATGTTGGCTGCGTCTATATATTATTCAAGTAAAAAAGCTGGGGATTAAGCTCTGGCACTGAGCCCAAATGGCTGGAGGCAGCCAACTTTGATGCCATTTAACTCTTTCTGCCCCTCCAAAGCTGCCCTTGTTTATAAGGTCTTAGCCATAGAGCTGAGTTTTAGTATCTAGGAGCCTTTCAACCCTTCAAAGTTAGCTATACAATTGTGGTCTTGTAGCCTGATGCTGATGTGACCACACCATAGACCTACCTAGGCCTAAGAGAGATCTCTCGGGTATCAGCTGAAGCCTTCATGTGCTGTAGCATCCAGAAGCCTGGAAATTTCAAGCTGGGAATGAGAAGTCAGGCTGCAATATGAAGAGCAGAAGAGGTGCAAGATTGAAGGTTGATTCTCCATCCCCTGGTCTCCTAGAGTGAGGCAACATCTCCTCAGCTGGAGCACTAGGACAAGTGTTGATCCCGATGCATTGGCCATGAATGAAACTAGGCCTTTTCCTCATAGACATCTCTTGTTCATTCACTCTTCTTCCTGAAGTCCATTTCTACTTCAGTTACTTCTCTGCCTTCTTTGGTTCTCCTGTTTTGATCTCATCCCCTGCATGCTGATTACCATTTCATTTGTTAACTGGCTGAGGTGGCGTCTTGACACACTCCATGGCAACGTGTCAGGAACGCATGGATAGATGTCCTGGATGGGATGTGTTTCCCATCTCTCAGTGTGATTAAGTCCTGGTTAGGAGGTGATTAGTCTCCCCCAGTGTTTCTCATTGTAGCCTCAATTACCTGATTTATCAGAAGCCCTTTCTGACCTTTCTTCTCTTTGCTCCTCATTTTCAGCTTAGCCATATCCCTTCTTTCTATTCCTTTCTCCACCTGACACATGCCCTCTGCTCCTTCCTTAAGCCTTGGGCTCCCACTTGGAAGCTCTGGAGCTAACAGAGCCCATCCAGACGCCGTGCTTTCCTCACAGGCTCCTGGAGTTCCTGGACCTGCATCCCATATTTCCATTTAGCATCTTTTTAATGCTTGTGGTTTTGCGCCTAATGGTGTCTGTGGGCCATGTGCCAATGTTTTTAATGAATCCCAGAATGGTTGAGGTTGGCAGAGACCTCTAGGGATCATCTAGTCCAACCCCCTGCTCCAGCAGGGACACCCAGAGCACGGGGCACCCGGATGCATCCAGGTGGGTTTTGAAGATCTCCAGATGTGGAGACACCACAGCCTCTCTGGGCAGCCTGTTCCAAGGCTCCGTCACCCTCACAGGAAAGACGCTCCTCCTCAAAAAAGAAGTTCCTCCTCATTCCTTAATGAAGAGGAGATTTTAGAGGAGAGTGGGACTCAGTGGTGGAGGAGACCCAGGGCACATGGAAGGGAGGAGAGGTTGGACTCCTGCCCTTGCACAGAGCATCCTTCCTGCAGTGTGGTGTGGCAGACACCCTCTCTGAAAGATCCCATGTCCTCACTCGTCCCCCTGGGGTGCTTAGTGCCCTGGTTTCACACAAGACCAACTATCTGGCAGGTAGCACAGTCCTTGCACAGTCATAGGCACTTTGGGGCACAGTGTCATAGCAAGGGGAGCTCCAGCAGCACGTGCAGTGTGGTTGGGCTGTCTTCTCATCAGGAGGCTTAAGTGAGCAAAAGGAACAACTTCAACTTAGAAAAATGCTTCTCATTGCAGCCACTTTGTGTCTTTACAGCAACTTGTTAGTTGGTAGCTCCCTGCCTGAAGTCAAGGATGGACTTGAAGCTTTTGGGTGGCCCTGAGTGCTCGTGTTGCAAGGAGAGGACAGCTTTGCATGCTCACAGAAGGGTTCTGGATGTCCCCCCATGCTCTGGGACCTGCTTGTGGCACCCATGGGACAGGATCGGTTTGTGCCATCAACACTGAGGCCATCCTGGCACCTCAAGGTCCACAAATGCCTGGCTAGGGTGGAAGCCCTGGTCAGTGCCAATGCTGAACAGAAGATCCCAAGATCCTTCCATCAGGCTCCTGCACGGGCTGGAAAACCACAGTCTCTTTCCAGGTTGCCGGCTATTCGTATGCAGATGGTGGGAGCAAACGGGATGCCAGATTCTGCCTGGGTGATGGGACAGGAGCAGAAAGGAGCCAGCAAATGTCCTCAGCAGAGTGGTGATGACAACACACAGCAGTTGGTTAATGCTAACACTTCCCTGCTGTCCTCCATGAAAAGGTCCATGTTGCTCAAACCAATGCTGGGCAAGGCAGGGAAGGTGCTCTGTGTCACACCAGGGGTTTGGGCAGTCTTCAGGACAGCGGTTACTTTGTGGAGCAAAATATCTGCTTCCCAAGGGCTCCTTTGATCCAACTATGAGCACTTAAAAGACCAGCCAGCTGCGGGGATTGGGCTGCAGAAGGGGGTGCTGAAAGCCACATGGGACAAACCTCCCCTCTGTCCTCCTCTTTCTCATGGACCTAATTACTGCATGTTAATGAGGGGCTTTACAGCTCTAACTCCTTCCAGTCTCTTTTTTTTGCTCCTTTTTTTTTGCTCTAGGAGCAGTATTTTATTTATCCTCTTTTGTGTGGTTTTCAGTAAGCTGAAGACTATCGAATGCATCGTTCCACCTGGACTCCACTTTGCTTTCCAAAGCTTAAGCTGCCCTGGTATGAGATATATATATATATATATATTTATATTTTTTTTCCCCCTAAGACGCTATGGGTTTTCCCTGGGTCCTGGCTCCTCCCCGACTGGCTGTTACTGACAGCTGCATCGCTAATGCCCTGTAGCTCTCCAGCATGTCATTCAAGAGAAACAAAAGCAGATTTCTCCCCCGCCGCTCCAGCAGGGAGGATAAAGCGGATGCTTTTGTGCTTCCTGAAGCATTGCCGGAGTGGGACTGAACGCTCCTTACGGCTGCGAAAAACCCCACGCGAATGTGAGCGCTCCGAGAGGGATCCGAAGCTTCTCTAGGTCCCACCTGGAGGAGGCGACTTGCTGGCCAGGTAACATTTAACTTCTTGCATGATCGTTTTTGGGGGGATAACCAGAGAAATAAGCCCATTTCTGCTGTGTGAGGCAGGGAAGGGGAGACTCGTGGTGAGGAAGCACCAACCCCTCTTCATCACTTGCTTTGTGGGTAGATGGGAGGGCAGTGGCATCTGGATTAGGGTGGTCACTTGTTATGGAGGAGACCCCAGCTGTGTGGAGCTGCGGGTAACCCCGATGGAAATCCACATTTGGAAATGTGAAATCGGGGACAGAAGTGCGGACAGGGATGCATTTGTCCCTGCCGGAGCCGCGTGTGCCTGCAAAAAGCAGAGCTTGTGCAGGAGGCATTTCCAGAGACTCGGCTTTGTTGTAACTTCTCTAAATCGCTTTGGGCGAGATAAGAGCATTCCCCGTCTCCGCGTAGCTCCCGAGGGGGAGTCGGTGGTATTCCAGGCAGCTGGAGCTTTCGCCCACTCCTCCGGGGCTTCTTAGATATTTATGTCCTGTCTGTCATGCTGCTCTGACTGCTCTTAAGTCTCCGTGACACTCTGGGGACAGGGGCAGGCGCTACAATTTTGGGAGACACAAAGGAAATGAGGACACTTTTTGGGGATGGAGGGATAGGGAGAAGATCTGAGGACCAGATTTGCCTGTCTTACCCCCAGCCACTATCCACTAAGGTGCAGCTAGGACGTGTGTCTGGAGCATGGGAGAATCTGAGCATCTTTGGGGGTCTCAGCCCCCAAATGTCCCCAAACCAGCTTCTTTGCTGTTAATAAGCCTCAGAAGAGCAACCTAAAACTTGCACAAGCCATGTTGGAGCTGTCAGGTAGCATCTCGATTTACTCCTGAGCCCACAGTTCTCTGCTGGATTCCCCCACTGATACCACCCGCTCCAAAAATGATGCTGGGTCTTTGCTTTAATGTATGGGCACAGTTGAGGAGTCCAGTTTGTCAGGGGAGCAGTGATCCAGGTTCCGTGCCCTCCTTCATCCCCAATGAGGAGCTGGTCTGGGCAGTGGTGGCTGTGGGACAGACTCAACTTTTGGGCAGAATGGGAGGAAACAGCCAAAGTGCTGGGGGGATCTTGGGCTCCGGATGCAGCTGCATGATGAATTGGAAGTCAAAGTTTGGGGTTTCTTGGTCACTCAATATGTTCAGCAGTGGTCAGTTCTTGTTCTTTCAGGGCCACGATGCTCCTGTCCTCCTCAGAGCCCCTCTGCAGAAGAGACCCTTCTCCACCTGGATAAGGGAGTATGGATACTCTTCCCAGGGGAGCCTCCCTGACCCTTTTGAGCAGGGATCAGCTCTTTGGATGTGTGGCTGCTTACAGACTCCACATTGAGCATATGACTTTTGAAAACACCCAGGGAACAAAGCTAGCAGAAAGGTATACCCAGGCATGGCCATCACCCCTGCCTTTGGGCAGGTTGTTTCTTAAGCACCTTTGGCAAATCTCAGTCGTTAAAGTTTACTGCTGGATTTTCTCCTGGAATAAATATTCTGGGGAAATATGCTGGGTTATAAAAAGTCAAAATCCTGCATGTTTTGGGCTGGACTGTCCCATAGAGCTTTTATATTTGATGAACTGTCCAGCAAAAATGGCAACATGTCAGTGGGAAAGTAAAGGGTGCTGAGGTGTTAGCTGGAGGCTCTGATGTGGTTTCCCTCTCTGACAACAACCCTCTATGTGACCTTAGGAAAGAGTCATGTATCCTCTGTCCAGTTGTGTCTCGTATCTGGGTATCAAAAGTTGGGGATGCTACATCCTGGAAAACCCAACTGCTTATCTAGACAGGGCAAGCTGGGTTTATACATCCCATTTTTCTTATAATGGTGCTGGACCTGAGCCAATTCTGGAAAGCAGGTAACCTGGTATGTTCACATTTAAGCTGAACATCCTTGCTGGGCTGAATGGTCCCTTGCAGAATGGGTTTAGGAGCTCCCATTGCACTCCTGGTTTGCAGGATAACCATCTCCCTCAGTCACAATGAACTATAACTGCCCAAGGAGAAAACATCTCCCAAAATAAGAAGAACTTAGTCTGTTGGGATAAGGTTGGATGGGAAATATCCTAGTGCACATCATTGTTTGGTGGTTTGGAGGAAATGTTTTACTACTGAGGATGAGCTGTGGTGAGGATGAAGGGGCAGAGTCTGGTTTTGTTTTGTTTGGAAGCTCTCCTTCCTCATGGCACTGAGACACATCCAAAGCTCGAGATGATGCTGTACACTGCAGCTTGGTGTTTTAATAACCGTATTGCTCTTCTCTTGTCTCCTCCACTCCTTCTTGATCAGGATGCATCGGCTAATGAAGGAAGAATCAAGTTACAGAGCAAGCAGCCTGGAAAACGCATCTCGGGACTCGAGCAAAGAGCAGCTGCACATGAAGCTCTGCAGTGGGTCCTGCCACGCAGAGCAAATCCTGCAGACACTCAACACCTACCGGCAAAGCGGCATCTTTACGGATGTGGTGCTGTTGATTGAGGGGCAGGAGTTTCCCTGTCACCGTGCCACTTTGTCAGCCAACAGCACGTATTTCCGGGCCATGTTTGGTAGCAATCTCAAGGAAGGCCACCAGGAGATCATCAACATCCAGAAGATTTCTGCGTCCACCATGTCTCTCCTCCTTGACTATATGTATGGGGGGAATATCATCATTCAGGAGGATAATGTTGAAGACATCTTGGAACTGTCTGACTTGCTGCAGATCTCCAAACTCAGAGATGCTTGTGTCACCTTCCTCGAAGGTCAGCTTCACCCATGCAACTGCCTGGGCATCATGAAGTTTGCCGATTCATTCTCCATCGCATCTCTGACGGAGAAGAGCAAGAGGTTCATGCTGGAGTGCTTTGTGGAGGTGTCGTGTCATGAAGAGTTCCTGGAGATGGGAGTGAAGGAGCTGGTGGAATATCTTTCTAGTGAGCAACTGGTGGTCCCCAAGGAGGAGGTAGTCTTTGAAGCAGTGATGCGCTGGGTCCGGCATGATATAAATGCCAGGAAGGGAGCACTGAAGGACCTCCTGGAGCATGTGCGTCTGCCCCTGCTCGACCCCACGTACTTCCTGGAGAAGGTGGAAATGGACGGACTCATCCAGGACTCGAAGGAGTGCATTCCTCTCCTGCATGAAGCGCGCAAGTACTACATCCTCGGGAATGAGGTCAGCTCGTTGCGGTCAAGGCCCAGAAGGTAAGACCCAACACCTTCTTTCCTAGACTTACACGACCCTATATTCATGAGAGAAAGATTCTTGTATTTTTCTAGGTTTTCTGACTTAATACATTCTTTCAAACTTCTTACGAAACTCTCCTTTTAGCAATATGTTAGTATGAGGAATCTAGCTTTACAGCAAGACTAAGGAAGATATTTTAGCTTCTGTTACTGTAGTGACTCTGGCTCAGGGTCATGGAGGAACTTTGCTTTTCCAATTCTCAGACCACTGGAAAATCTCTTTTCGAGAGCAGCCGTGCTCCCAGAGATCACCTGAGGCTCACAGTTCTATAAAGAGGAGGCAAACAACCCTGTGCTTTTGAAATCTGTGCTTTGATGTGAACTTTATTTCAAAAATGTGAATTTGTGACAGGAAAAGGCAATTATTGTGATTTTTTGAAGCTTTTTTTTAACTCTTTTTTTTTCAAACTATAGAGTGGATAAAAGACCTCTTTTAAGTTTTAAATTAAAGCATGAGAGAAGCAGTCATGTTTCTGCTTCTTTTTTTCTTCCTAGACAGAAAGGAATGGTAGCGTAGATGAGATGCAGCCACATTTCTGTTCTCACAGGGATCCGCTTATTTTTCCAACGTGGTTTTCCAACGCCTCAAGTATCTTGGGTCATAAAGCAGCACAGAAGCTTTTTTTATAACATGGGCACAAGCTGATGAGCCTTGTTAGCCCTCAGCTCCCCACAGAGCCAGATTAGGTGTCCCTGCTCCATGTTCTTGCAACCAGGACTGCTAAAATGACCATGAAGAAACACCAAGCAGCATTTCCATTCCCAACTCTGCCAGGTCTAGTTTTATTTTCCCTCTTTTGGTGTTTTCCCCAGTATCCCCAGTTGATCTATTAGCAGAAAGGCTCAGACACAGCCTGACTCCTCCTGGCCATCTGTATAGTACGAGCGTTGCTGCAAGGTCAGGAATTTAGCTTCAAGAGTCTTGTATTCTCCTGCCTTTCAGCCCAGGAAGACAGATATTTTGACCTCTCAATGGAGAAGCCTCAATGGAAGGCAAAGTTTGCCCCCAAACCCCTCAAAAGTCCCATCACGTTATTTAGGACTTGTTCTAGCAGGGAGGAAATGAGGATGTGAATCCTTTCAGACCAAAGTGGAGCTTGAAGCAGGGTATTCTCTGCCCTGATTGCCACAACAGGCCATTGTATAAGGAACTGCTCAATAAAAGCATCGTGGTGACCAGCACAAGGAGGTAGATGGCTAAAATTCATGGGAGTAAATGCCACTCTCTGTCCTTTTCCAGCTTTGGCCATAAAAGAATCGTCTCACAAACTGGTCCACAGTCTTTCAAATCCCTCTCCGCTCTGCTCCTGTTCCTCCCCTTCTTCCCTGCAGAATTGTTCTCTTACCACCGACCGCCTGGCAAGATTTTCCCTTCCCTGACGGCTGTCTCGTCTGCTCGGTGCTATTATGGCCGGAGAGAGTGAGATTTCCTGGAAACACTTCTCTCTCCAGGCGGGGAGCTTGTCGCAGGCCGCGTGCCAGGAAAGGCTTTCCATGCTCCCGGCTGCGTGTTGAGGATTAGACTCGACTGTGGGAAGGGGGAGGACGAGTGGCAGAAGCCGGTCTCACAAAGGGCTTTGGAAGGTCCCTCTCCTTCCATCTGCACTTTGGAGCCCTTCCCGCACAAGCTGGGAGATGCTTTTGATATGCAGCCAGGAGGGAAGATGCAGGAGCAAATGCAGGAAAGGAGCCAGTTCTACCCACTGAGCTGTGCTTAAAGGATCCAACGTGGAAAGGAGTGTTCTTGCTCGCGGACTTACCCATGTCTATCTTGGTCTAGGTTCATGGAGATGTCAGAAGTTATCATCATTATTGGGGGCTGCGATAAGAAAGGTCTCCTGAAGCTGCCCTTCACAGACCTCTATCACCCGAAGAGCAGGCAGTGGACAGCCCTCTCCAGCGTGCCCGGCTACACCAAGTCGGAGTTTGCTGCCTGCACACTGAAAAATGATGTGTACATATCAGGTGAGACACCATGGACCAGCCTACCCCTTCCTGGTTAGCAAGAGGACAGTGTGACCTCTGCTTGGACAACCATGCCCCAAGTCTGTTCATTGGGGTCTTAGGTGCATCCTAACTTGGTAGGAAAGTCATTTCTTCTGGGTGAAAATTATGTGGTTGGGATCTGGATGTCCCAAGGAACACCCATGATCTCTGTGGGAAGTGTTGATAATATTTCCCTCCTGATTCTCTGGGCATCTGTCAAGAGTTTGACTCTGGAATGAGCTGGATTTGGTACATGCAGACAGAGAGGGTTTTCTTGAACAATGGGGTTTCCTGTCAGCTGCTCTTTTAAAATACAATGACCATCAGATGCAGGGAGGGAGAAGTGTAATAAGTGTCTTCAAGTCCAGAGAATCTCTCCCTTAGGAAGTTGAGTTTAGACAACCACGAAGTCCTTGTCGGAAGGAACATTATTTATTGGGGAAAAAAAATATCCCCCAAACTAAAACAGATTTATGGTGAGCAAGTTTTCTTCAGTCAGATTTTTAAGGGTCCAGACAATTTTCAGGCTTGGTTACAGAAGAAATAAGGAACGTAGACATCAGTAGCAAAAGGAATTGTGTACAAACTTCCTTATTCACACCAGAAGTGTGTGTGTATGATAGCCAAACAGATGAACCGTCTAACTAGGGGATTCTCTAGCATGTTAATGGTCATTCTGGAAGGTGGAAGATCCTGTGGGTTCCTAGCAGAGTTCTCATTTTCTTCCCAATAACCATAGTTTGGTCTAGGTTGTACCATTGCATGGAGAAACTGTTATTGGGCGGTGAGGTGATGGGGCTGTCCTTGGGATCCCACCAGCCCTCCGTCCCTCTGATTCCAGGGGGACACATCAGCAGCAACGACGTTTGGGTGCTGAGCTCCCAGCTGAACGTCTGGATCAAGGTCGCGTGTCTGCAGAAAGGCCGATGGAGGCACAAAATGGCAACGCTCCAGGGCAAGGTATGCACTGGCCCAATTTTTGGAAGTTGTATGGAGCAGAGTCCTCCACTTCTCTCCCTTCCCAATATAATAAAAGATTGTTACTATTTTTTTGTCTTCTGGATCATTTAGAGAGAATTTTGATGGGAGAACAACTGGGATGCAAACAAGGTGTCATTTTGTTAGGTTTCTGTTGTTACCTGAAGTAGCTGTAAAAGAAACATGAAGCTCAAAGCAATAAGATCTATCATGGGATGGTGCAAGACTTTTGCAGATGCCTATGTAAAGTCTTTGGGTGAAAACTATGCAGTGTGGGGCATTTAAAACTAATCTATCTGGCTACTGATTCAAGGAGAAGGTTTAACCTTGGCGTGGTGTCCAAGGGTGTCCTTCTGGCCATGCCTTGGCCTCACGCCATGTCCTCTGTGCCATCACAGCCCGTTAGGTGAGTCCATGAGTTCCTAATCGTCTTGCTTTGCTCCTTTTGTGGCAGATTTACGCCGTGGGAGGGTTTGATGGCTTTAACCGCCTCTCCAGCGTGGAGTGCTATGACACCTTCTCCAACAGCTGGTCCACGCTGGCCCCGCTGCCCCAAGCCGTGAGCTCGGCGGCCGTGGTCTCCTGCCTCAACAAACTGTACGTGCTGGGGGGTGCTGTGGATGACAGCGCAAACACCGACAAGGTACTGCTACCATGAGGGGATGATGATGATAGTTTCTAAGAAAGACTAAGACATTCAAAACAAACCTTTAGGTAGCTCAGGAGCGGGAGGCATCAGTTTAATGTATGTCTAGTCTGGGGCATTGGGCTTTCACAAAGAGATTTCTAAGAAAGGCCAGAAAGGAACATCAGAAATGGACAGAGACCAAGAAAATTTGATCTACTATGTGATAACTAGAGAAATGGACTAGAAGGGAGGTAGTGTAAATCTTCTGAATAAAAGGCTGCTGCATAAAGGGAAGGAGTTGAGTGTTCCTCAAACCCTCCAGGGTTAGAATAAATCATAGATTTAAATTAAAGCTGGTGAGACCAGAGAGGGTGAAAGAAAGGTGTCAGGAGCTCACTGCATGGTTTCAGTAGAGTCAGTTGGGCACTGGTCTATGGGTGCTGATGCTCCTGTTTGTGGTTCTAGCTGTGCCCACTTTTAATTCTAGCAAATAACTGTTTCATCCAAGAGAAAATGTATGTTCTAGTAGCTGTGTTTCTCCTTCCAGGTCCAGTGTTATGATCCAGAGGAGAACAAGTGGACGCTCCTGTCCCCTACCCCTTTTTACCAGAGGTGCATCAGCGCTGTATGCTTGGAGAACATCATCTATGTTGTAGGGGGACTCCTCAGTAAAATCTACAGCTATGACCCAAAAAAAGACAGCTGGCGAGATGTGGCCACCCTCCCTGGACCACTGGTAAGGAAAAACTTGAAACTCAGAACCTTCTCACTCTACTAGAATGGCCAGATACAGTAAAGGTCCCGTTGCCAACTTGAGACATTTCAAATGCTTAAACTCTCACTGAAAGAGTAACATCTAATATTGGAGAAAAAGTAGTGATTCCCCAAACATCATGAAGTAGTTCTCCAAAAACCTACAGTTCCCAAAGGCTGGAAACCAGTTTTCCTATCCAGCTTCCCTCTTTTTTGCTGGGCAGGTGAGAGCTGAGTCAGTTTCTCTCACGTTCAGCCTCACTTTGAGGGCTGTTCCCCAAATCTTGGACTTTCCTTCCTTCCTTTCCAGGAGAGCTGCGGCCTGACGGTGTGCGGGGGGAAGATCTACATCCTGGGCGGCCGGGACGAGAACGGGGAAGGCACGGACAAAGCGTTCACGTTCGACCCCGCCACGGGGCTGGTGGAGCAGCAACCTCCGCTGCAGCGTTGTACCAGCTATCACGGCTGCGTGACCATCCTGCAGCGCATGAACAGATGATCCTCCTGTCCCCAGCCACGTCCTGCTCTTGAGACGGTGGCCAACCAGCCTGCGGATGGACATCCCACCTCCTCTCCTGGGAGGAAGGGCAATCCCAGCTATTGGAGCTGATGTGCTCCCACCAGATCCTGGCCAACCCTTGTTTTGTTTCCGAGGGGCTGATGATACCGATAGTTTTGGTTGATCTAAGTGCAAGGAGGGAAGGGTGATGGGATGTTTGAACAATTGCACTATGGACCTTGCACCTGTAGGAATCTAGTGTCTTTGCACCTCTGAAACTGTTGAATCTGAACTTTACTTCTTTTTTCTTTTTTTTTTCTGGCTACAGATTATGGTTTTCTGTTATGATGGAAATAGCTCGTTGTCCTACAAGGACATGTATTCTGGTCTCTGACTCCTGAGACTGCTGCAGTCACAGTTAGAGAACCCAGTTCTTTAGTTAAAGCTGTCAGATATTTGTGCATTTAACTCTATAGAGCTCTTTTCTAAACCACAGTACTGACCTGGGTGATGGTTGACAACCATGAAATGTTAGTCCCATTGACAGTGGAAAGCTGAGACTAAACCCCTAAATCCCTGATTAAATAATGCACGCTCTGACTCCATTTTGCACATGTTTTATAAGATTTCCTCCTATCCCCCTGTAACACAGAGTGTTGACTCTTTTCATGCATGTTTTGTGGTTGGACTGTTGTTTCACTGGAGCTTTGTCAGTGAAAAGTGAATCATACAGACAGGAGTTCCTCCTTTGGAGAGCAGAGATGGGGCAATATTAATGTGTAGAAGTTATCCATCACTTAGATAGCAACAATGACGTGAAGATCTGGAGGATGGAAGCCACAGAACTGCATCTGGTTCAGCTTGGCCCCAGAATATGCTGGCAATTACAAAAAAAAAAAAAAAATATTTAACAGAATGGATACAGAGTGTTTGACAGCCTATATATCTACCGTACTCTTAAAATGGATCTTGTCACAGCTTTTGGCAATTTCAACTCAGATTTTTCCACACAATCTCCAGGCATGGTTCAGGAGCTGTCATGGTCCAGAGCATTCTCCATGTGCAGAAGGGAACAGCCTATTTGGAAGGCGAGTTTGATACTGCAGACTGTGTTGATCCAGGCCAGGTGGCTTCACGGTGAAGAAATGAACCTGAGAACATCTAGTATGGTAGAACAGCCACAGCTTTTGATGTCATTGTCTTTAGTTCAGGACTAGAATTGGTGATTTTGGACGGGTCCATGTGAACGTCCATGCTGATCATTTAGGAACTTGGCTACTGCCAAATGTAGAGTGGGGTCTCTTAAACTCCTGTGATTTGTATACTATGGATATACCCCTCTATCAGCATGCTGCTGGCCAGTGGCTGATCCCCCTGTACCTTCCTGTCCTCAACTCAGTGGTGACCTCTTTCTTGAGCAGAGGAAACTACTATGGACGTTGGCCCAGATACTTCCCGTTTCAGGGACATTGAATTATCTTAAGCCTTGTATTATTTCCTTCTTCCCTACATAGAGCTGATTTTTCACTTGGTTCTCTTTGATTGACTAGTACTTATGTCTTCTGTGAGATCTAAGAAGTTCACCTCTTCCTCATGATGATATCGTGACCACCTGTAAAACACGGCATAAAGAAATGACTGCTGATAGAGGCCGAAATGGCTGGAACCTAACAAGATGATCTTCTTTCATAAGGAAGTGACTGTTTTTTGCCATCGATTCTAGAGAACAAAATATTTTGTTGCAAGGACCATGCTCTATGCTTCTCATAGTCAAGTTTGAAAAGTTTTGGTCTTGTGGTGGTGATTTTGTCTAAAAAGTTGCATCATTTTTGTTCTCAGCTTCAAAATCTCCTTAAGGTTTTTGCACAAGGGGCAACTCTTTTATCAGATCGTTAGTAGCACAACGTGTCCTTTGAGCAATGTAAAGGAGAGTCAGTGCTCATAGTGGTTTAATTCCAGTGACAAATAAAACCTTGCAAGGAAAGCTCAGGCATTATCACAACACAGAATTGTTGTTCTTTTACACAACTTCTTTTCTTCCAGAATCTTTTCTGATTTTCCTAATGCCTCTAATGAATCCGTTGCTGTACTTCACACTTTAGACTTGTAGAAAGAAACACTCTTGAAAAGGTAGATTTGATATCAGATATTCAGGTCAGCTTTCCCTTGTGCATTTGTCATGTGTGTTGCAATGGGTGTAACATGGTGGTGGGAGTTGTGGCATAGATACTAAAATGTTGACCTTGTTTCTGGGTCCTGATATGCATTGTACTGCTGAACTGTGATGTGATTTGTAATGGCTGTGGGAATGCAGGGGAGGGATAGGGAAGGAATTTAACTCGTTATTTTTAGAAATAAATGTTTTCGTTGACTTCTAAGTGCTCTTACAGGAATTTTCAGACTGTTTTATCTTTCATTTGTGTATATTGCTTCATGGTATTTCAAAACATGCTGATGGAGCATCAGAAGAGTGTTGGGAACACCATCCTTGAGGGCTTGGTTTTGGCCTCCGATTGGGATATCTAAGTGGTCGCTCTAAGCAGGTGAGAAAATCAAGGTACTGCTACTGGGCTGCAAAGGATGATATCTTTAAAAGCAATGTGGGGTCATGGCCAAGTCAAGATAGAGCAGGTGCCTGTATCAGCCAAACTCAACTGAAGAGCTGGGAAACCTTTATGGATATTTTAGTGTGATTAAAAGATTATCTTCAGAGAAAGATTAATTGTTTGGGGTGATTTTTGTTCTTGATATGTGAGAAGAACATGAAACTGGCTGCTGCTACAAAGGAAGACTTTTCCCAGGCCAACTGTAAAGGACTGCCTTGCTGTGTTTATAGTGCAACACAAATGTGCTATGGGAACTCTATATAGCAAAAGATGCAGAAGAAAGTAGTGGTCATCTCTTAAGCATGTGAAGTCATTCACCTTTATGTATTAAAGCTCTTAAGTATGCAATAAATGACTTTTTTTTTCACTCCTAAACAGCAACTCTCAGTTGTTTTCAAGTAGTATTGAAAACATCCTTTCCTCATTCCGTCTTTCCAGTTTTCCTGTTCCTTCTCTCATCAGTTGCATGCAGTTTGTTATGTTGGCATTTTGGATGTGAACCACAGGGAAGAAAAAGCTTTGGGGAAGAAATCACATGGATGATGCACAGATGGCAGGACCTGCAGGCCTGGTAATATTTGTCCATGACAGAAGAATGAGGAATAACCTGGAAGATAGTGCTGTTGTAAAGAGCATGATGGATTGCTTAGTAACCTTGGCTAACTAATCAAAAAATACCTTCTTCATAGAGACAAGAAAAAAATGCCACCCAGATCTGGAAAAAGATCCTGTGGAACAGCATTTTGAAATGGTTTTGGTGGAAAAGTAGCTGAGATGATAGTTTCCAGAGTGAGGTTGCTATCAGAGATCTGATACTTGGATATGAGAGAGATGACAAGGAGGGTTATACTAGGTTGGTGTCATTGATAGGATGGAGAAAGAATGATCTGGAGTTTGTGCTTGGAATGCATGTAAAAATCCTTGGGAGCAGAAGAATCCTCACAGATGGGAAACACGGAGTACTCAATCTGTGAAATTCAGCAGAAAAAAGGCACAGGCATCTTTAAGACCAAGTCTTGACAACCTGATGTCTTATGGGTGCCTTCCCATACACAGATGGGATCATCAGTTCCACAGAGAACAAAAACCCATGATGGGAAGATCAAGCTGTATAAATCTAACTCAGAGTTCATATAATCGTGTTGAGATTCATAACCTTCAGTTTCACTCATTAGAAGCATCACATGTCCTCATCAAAGGAAGATGCCTTTGGGAAGAGTAATTTTAGTTCAGCATGAACATAGTGATAGTGACAGATGATTTAACAGTGCTCTTTGATACTTAAACCATGGCTTAAACCCTGATGTTTAAACCAGGACCTCACAGACTGTATGATATGGAGATGGACAAAGGAGGAAGGCAATGAGAGTTTTCCCAAAGGTTATGCAGCAGATTTGTGATCGTATGTGTCTTGTGAGTTTGCTGTGTTGTGCTGACCTAACATGACAAAAACTAGAGCTATGTAATGCACTCATGCTGGGCTGTCATCTGAATATCCTGAGAGCCCACAGTGAATGCTTTTGCCTTGAAGGACGGACTGCTCGAAAGAAGGTTTGAGCCTGCTGTCCCATTGAGTGAAACCATTCACCTCCATCTCTCATCTGTCACCAAGACATCATGGAAGGAGCATGAATCTGCGTTTGGCAGGAGGTGAGAGCCCTCAAGGCTTTGCAATGGTCACCCCAGGGAGTATTTTTTAGTAGCTCTCTGGAAAATGCAGCACAGAGCTAGTGGGAGGCAAAGTTTCATGTGTCCTCCCTCTCTTGGAGGGCTGAGCAGGAAGAGTTCTTGCCCATGGGAGAAGACAACGTCTCCCCAGTGCTCTGGTGAGCACTGTGGCCCAGCTAAGCGTCCCACCAGCTTCCCCAAAGCCGGGCAGAGACCACCTTTAAGACCATCATTCACCATCGACACAGAGCTGCCACGCTCCACTTGAGAACTTGAACCTGGAAGAACTTGAGCTTGGAGATGATGAGGGCCCTGTGCACGGACCCACAGGGTATCCAATGCTGTGAAACTGTCACTGGTTATAGAAACTATTCCCTGTTTTCTGTCCTGAAGATGCCCTTTCGGTCTTTCAAGCCCACGTTTTCCTCCTGATTCATATCCCTTACCCAGCACCATCCCCTTTGTCAGGGTTTTTTGGTTCAATTCTGTTTCTACCTGCCCTATAATTTCCTGCTGATTGCATGAGCTTTCTCTAATGAGTCCAGGCTTATTTGCACATATGATAATTGTTGTTTTTAGTACACAAAAATGAAAAAAAATCCAGCATGGACGTGGCAGGGCATTGCCATGCTGCAGCCCCTGGAGACAGTGAATTTATCTTTGCATTTAGCTGTTCAGCTGGCAGGAGATGATAGCATCGCAGGACACCACTGCTCAGGGACACAAACCCCATCTGAAAGGATGAGCTAACACTGATTAATTCAGATTAAGGGTCACAATAGCCAGCTGGGAACTGGTGGGCAGAGATAATAGCAGTTACCCTGGATGTCTCCAGCCTCAAATAATCCTGTAAGAAGAAAGTGGAGGGGGGGAAATGTGTGAGATTTATTACAAGGTTGATGTGACTGGTTTCATTTTTAACTTGTATTCAAATAATAGGGGGAAAATCATGGTCATTCATAGCCAGTACCAGGCTGCAAATTCCCATTTCATGTAAAATAAAGTGCCAATTTGGCATGATAAGGGTTGAATCCTAGTTTTAGCACTCATGCACGTGCAACAGCTCTTGAAGGGTGAAAGCACTGAGTTGTGGTTGTGGACACAAGAGGGGTTGTCCAGCTGTTGGATTCCACTTTTGTCTCAAAAGTGCTTTAATGTCCCCACTGAGGGAGCTTGCCCTGAAGGCAAAGAGCAGTTTCTCAAGTCACTAATCCCAGGACTAGGCAGCAGCTGAAGTTCTCTGAGTTATTTACTGCTCTTCACCCAGTTGTTCATGTAATATCAGGAGGCAGACTAAGAAGGTAGGACTTGCAAAGCAGGGAAAAAGAGATATTCCTAGATATGCAAACATCAGACCAAGCTTGTTGACCTAAAATCCTGAATATTTTGACTTGAAATTTTGAGCTTTACGTTCTATTCGAACATTTCAACCCTAGTGGAATATGCATTAGCTTGTTAAGCAAATATTTACACTAAGCCAGTATAGATGCAGTTTGAGGCTTAAATAGTCACCCCCTCTCCCAAGAACTAAGTGTGCATTGGATTAACAAGACGACTATGAAAGGTTGATTTAACACCCTTAACAGTTTAGGAGGTGATCAAAATCTAAAAGACTTTGCTCAAAAAAATGATGCAGAAAGAAAGGTAGTGCCTCCTGAATGGGGGATGAGGGACTTGGTGTCTTGCTACAGAGCAGTCATCAGTTGATGCACAAAGTGCAAGCATTATTTAAAGAAAGGGACCCCAAAATGAACCCTCCAGCGCAGAGCGTAGCACACAGCTCTGATCTGCAGAGCGGGGAGGTGAGGGGACACGAAGGAGACCCCTTTCTCAACCAGACATTGGGCTTGCAGCACTACCCTGATGTGAACTTGTCATGAGCAGCTTACCCCCAAACGCCACCAGCTGCAGAAGGGATGGTTGGAGCAGGAGATGGCTCCAAGGACAAATGGGCAGCACGAGTGGGCAGGGGTTACCACACATATCAACCCTGAGGAAGGTTTTAGTTTTTCATCCCATGGAGCTGGCCCAGGTTCCCCCATCTCTCTGCATGGGAAGGTTGACCTGGCCCCCATCCAGCCCGGATGTCATGAAACGCTGGTCATTGACAGTCTGTGCTAGGTCTCCCTTTTGGATTCCCATGAATCTCTGCAGAAAGAGGGATTCAGAAGCAAGCCTGGGGTGAAGCCAGCAGCTTTTGTGCTCGCTACTTGTGGTGGCAGAGCCTGCTTTCAATGACTCCCCAGAACTCAAAGGAGACTGAATGCCCCTGTGTGCCACCAGCCCTACCGTCAACAGGAAACACCGGCCGCTCTGCATTGAGAAGCCACAGTCTTTCGAGGTAGCTATTCCACCCACGTAAGCTGCTGCAGCGGCTCTGCCCTCTCGGCAGGCTTGAGGTGCTCCAAAAAGTGCCAAGAGCTGGATGTGAAACGCTGAAGACGGGGGGGAAATGCAGGATGTGGAGCAGAGCTGGGGGTTCTTTGTCTTAAAGCGCAATAAAAGGTAAGTTGAGGCCACTCAGCTAATTAATTAACTAGGTCTTTCCAGCAATCTGTGTGTGGCTCCTGCTATGGGAGTATCTCAGTGCTCTTTAGCACTGCAGTGAAATGAGGAAATTCCCGGGTCACCATATTGGGAGCACAGAAATCTGCAAAGTCATTAGATGCCTCTAAATCTTAATCTTAATCTTAATCACTCTGAATCAAGACTTTCAACTTGGTTTAAGTGATACTGGCCTGAATGACTTTTCCAAGGATTTGGGTGGGAAGCAGAGGTGGGAATTGGAGCTAGATCTATCTCCTCCTGACTTGTAATCCTCTATAGAGAACCCAGCGTTCAAATAATCCTGGGGTCAATAGAGACCATGAGCCATGAATCACCTTCTGGTGGCACCTTTCTCTCTTCACCTGCTCTAGGAGGAGGCAATGTCAGATAAGGTGACCAAAAGCAACAGCAAAAATTCTGCTCTCCCTTTGCACTCGTCCTTAATGAAAACAAAAATGATTTGCATAGATTTTTAATCACTGTTCCTCAAATCTCTTCTGTGTTTTTAAAATGTCATATTACTTTTGTCCCCATTTGTCTAGCAGCTAACCTAGACGTGGGTGTCGTATGGCCATTTTGGTTTGGAAATGATGAGCTACTTATTTTGACGCGATTGAACCTAGTTTTCTGCCCATGGGATGGATCTGTTATACTCTCAACTCTCCCTGAGGCTTATCCTCTACCCAAGCAGTTTATCTTTCTCAGTGGGTTTTGATAGATGATCTGCTTAAAAATATTTTCTTTCTTTTTTTTTTTTCTTTTGTTTTTCTTTTCTTCTGTTGTCTTCCATGATTTTTTAATTGAGTCTCTACAGAACTTTCCTTTGACAAAGAATAATCAAGCCATTCCCTCCATGAGATTCGCTATTTAATCTGCAGGAATTTTTTGGCTAGAGGAGCCTATGGTTTAAGCTACCTACACTGCATAAAAGACTGTTTCTTTACATTCATTCTGAGCACAATAAAGACTTGCGGGAAAACTTTGATTTACAAGCATATTTTTAAGAGACTGTTATGCTTATCTTCACCATTGGATACTCTTTTCTTGCAATTATGGGAAAATATATTAGTTAAATTTCATTCTTTTTTTTGTTTCTGAAATGGAAACCCTTGGGGTGAAAACCTACAGCATCCTCATGGGAGGTGTTTATATGGGAGAGAAGATTTGGAAGGGACAGGATATGTAGTGAGACCTTACAAAGATGTCCTTATACAGCAACTCTTGGTCCTAATCAACACAAAAGAGCAACCGTAGGCTTGTTTCACTCCAAACTACAGCTCATCTTCATTCCTTCAACCATACATGGTTCAAAATCTGTCCCTGCCTTGAGCCAACCATGGACTAGGTGATTTCTAGAGGTTCCTTCCAAGCTCAACCATTCTGGGATCCTGTGATGAAATACCAATAGGATGGTGGAGCTGGCCATCCACAGGACTCTGGGCAATTGACTCAAACTGCATTCCTAACTACACTGTGAGAGATCTGGGGAATTACCACAAAACAGCCTTCATTTGAGGAATAGGCAAGTGAAAAGCAAAATAGTACACTCGGATAAAGCTTAAATAGTAGAATCCTCTATTTATATTTTTTGTGTACTTCAGTGAACAATAATTATAAGGAAAACTACTTGACAATCTATTTTGATTGTTTTATTTAAATTAAATATATCTTAAATATTTTTATAGGCAAATCTGAACTGACACTGTAAAAATCAGTAGAATTAGCAAGCACAAAGAGCTGAAGAGAGGGCTACAGCAAACCTAGTTTGACAAGAGGTCAATACTTTTGCAGAAAGGTGGATCATCCCTTATATCACGTGGATGTAAGTAAGAGCAGCAGAATGTCGGTGTTGACATAGTTGTAAAACAGAGCCAAACCAGCGCCAAGTGCAACCCAAGCCATCAGAGGGGACAAAGTCTTCTTGAGGTTCCAGGGCCAATGCAGCTTTTGCAACTTGGTCTGTCCAGAGGTGATGGCCAACATTTTCTTGCCTTTTCCACCTTGCCATGAAGAGCCCACGAGGAGCCGGTGCTTATGGTCCTGTTTCCAGAGAGCCAGCTGCTTCTCCGCTGTTTCCAGCTCTCCTTTCAGCTGCGTTATATGATTCCTCTGACACTCCCATATCTGGCAGATCTCACTCAAAGCCTCCCTTAATTGGGAAGTCTGCTGCTTTTCTCTTTCATATCGCTGCTGGACATCTTCCAATTTGCCCTCAAGGCGCTGAGCGATTTTTTTGATTTTTTGATCTTCTCTTTTTCCACCTAGCCAGTCTACAGCAGTTTGATACCCTTCATATGCAGACAGCTGGTCAACCATGTCATTGATTTGCGAGTGGAATAGTTTATTATCTCTGCTCAGGGTCTTGTTTTCATATTCTACTTGTTTGAGCTTCCATTCTCTTTCCTGCAATTGGTGCTGGATATCCTTTATCTCGGTCTGTAACTCTTTCACCAAAGTCTTGAAACAGACAATTTTGGCTTGCAAACTTCTGTTCAGAACTTCTAGGTTTTTGCTTTCTTCTTTCAACTCGAGGTTTCTTGTGCTGAGGTCAGCGACCAGATCTCTGAGGTCCCATATTCGGTCTCTCAACACTTGGTTGAAATCTGCCAGGTCCTGAAATGCCATTTGCTGAGGATGATGGTGTCAGCTCTTAACAGTGGAGAAAAGAAGGGGGCTTTGAGGATGTGAAGCTTTGGAGACCTGTAGAGAAAGGAAGGAAAATGAAAATAAAAGGTTTAATAGCCATTACATGGAATATTCCAAGCCTGATGTTTAGTATAACCATCTGTGACTGCCTTTGCTGTGTTCTTCACCAGTGTGAGTTGTATTTGCACGTGTTTATTCCATTGCATAAATGAAATGTAAAGCTACCAAAAGAAGAGAATTATTTAGGGATTCCTAAGGGTCATATTTTACGTCTTAGGTAAGTTCACATGCAGCTATGACTGCTGGTGAGCACGAAACCTCTCACACTTTGTGTTTTTGGGGCTGTCTGGACCAGAGGTCCTCCACGAAGCTCTGCAGTAAGGTTTGATGGTCTGGAGTCCACATCCCATGTGCACCTTCCCCATCCCTTTAAACACAAATTTCCTGGAGGGAGGCAGCAAGGCTTGGGATATTGAGCTTTTCTGACCTATCCTACTCCTAGTGACAATTTCTTTTGTCGATAGGGCCTTTATTTACACCTTGTTGCTCACGTGGATTGGAAATACTATGAGGTGGGAGGATGTAGGCTTTGGACCTGTCCCAAAGCGCTGGGTGGGCATGGCTCTGCAATCCATAGTCTGGGCTTTTTGTAAAATGTATGGCATGAGTTTCAGCAAAATACTCTGCAACCATTTTGCGATCTGGTTAAAAAACATCACCTGAGATAAGTTTGCCCCAGAAAGTCCACATCTTCTCTAGAATATTACACTCTCTTCCCTCTGCAGTGACTATGGCTAAGAACATTTTAAAATAGGAGCCTAGACAGAACAAAGATCTTACCAAGGAACCATAAAAATCAACCCAACAGAGCCTGTTTTTCTGGAGCAGGAGATTTTCCCTTTTCATCCAGAGCAACCCCAGAGCCTCTGTCTCAAGGAGAGATTACAAATAATGGCAATTTTATGCTTTTGAGAGACACCACTCTCTTTTCCTCTAATTAAGGAATTCCAGAAGTTATTAAAGGAGGTGTTAGCAATGGTATCAAAGCTATTCAACCCCCTCCACTATTTCCCCTTGGTCCTGATGCAGCATATGGGTGAATTAATAAATAGTTTGATTGCAGCAGACTCGAGGCCAAGTTATCTCTCAGCCCCTCCTATGAAGGGCATAGACAAGTTGTCTTTAAAATTTTGACTCTACTTTTATTCTCATAATGGATTGGGTTTAAAAAAAAGAGAGGAGAGGAGGGGAGGGGAGGGGAAGGGAAAAAGCAAAGCAAAGAGAAAAGAAAAGAAAAGAAAAGAAAAGAAAAGAAAAGAAAAGAAAAGAAAAGAAAAGAAAAGAAAAGAAAAG
>JAWLRI010001071.1:1167696-1216095 GCA_034781795.1 Crypturellus tataupa
ATCAGATTCCTGCTTTTGTCTGAGCCTCTTCTGGATGGAGACTTCGAACTAACTCACAAGGAGAGTTAGAAAATAGTCCTGTGTTTGAGTCTTTCTTCCCATAGCACTGGCTCAGGTGTTTCTAATGAGAATTTCCATAGAAATTGGGTCTCTGCTGCACTAAATGGCCTGTGTATAAGCATAAATTTTCTCTTGTTTTAGATTTTTTTTTCATTTTGTTGGGTTTTGGGGAAAATTGTCTCAAAAATCCTGATGAGGAAATTATTCTCCCCCTCCATCTTCTGTTGTAGTGTCAGGAGAAACAATTCACAGTCTGGAATTTGCTGTTCTTCAAAGACAAGGGAAAATCCTGGCTATAAAAGTAACAACCTTTGCAGTCATTAAAACCGCTCATGGGCAGCTTGCAAAAGGCCCCATGGAGGTGTCACCTGGGCTTAACAGCCTTTGGGGATGATTTATGGCCCTGCTTCTGAGGCATCAACATAGAAATTACCCCCAGAAATGAAGGGATTCATTGAGAAGTGGCTCGGGTGGTAAAACACAGGCCCTGCTGCCCTCAACCTGCAGTTCACGGCCCAATAATGAGCTATAAACTCGTCACAAAGTGTTAGAAAGTGCAGGCATGACAGCAGAAACCCATGTGCACTAATGCAACCCACGGATGAAGGTCTGAAGACATCATCAACGGCTGTTTCTGGCCAATTTTGGTACCTGGAAACAAATGTAGGATTCAATTAATACTTTTTTCCGATCAATTTCTTAATTAATTTTTTGGCAGTCATCTTTAAAAGCTGTGCTTATCTAGAGCAATAAGCATTTCCTCCCAGCA
This sequence comes from Crypturellus tataupa, assembly GCA_034781795.1. Classification (NCBI taxonomy): domain Eukaryota; kingdom Metazoa; phylum Chordata; class Aves; order Tinamiformes; family Tinamidae; genus Crypturellus; species Crypturellus tataupa. The sequence goes on from JAWLRI010001071.1 coordinate 1,168,526, forward strand.
ATGGAGGATATTCAATTTATCCTGCCACACAGAAGCATGTTGAAGATTGTTGAAGAGCTGATGTAAGATATAGTATATTTTCAAAATTCTCCGTAGGCTTAAAAATAGCTTTAAAAATATAAATTTCTAATGTTCTGCTCATTCATAACCACGTCTTTTGCCATTCCTTACACTGTTTTTTGAGTGAAGTGCCTTGTTCCATCAAATGTCATGAGCAGGAGTTGTGAGACGGGACAACAGGTAGAGATGGAGTCCACATCATGGCGTGTCAACACCAAATCATGTGGTTTTGCCCCCATTTTGCCAGAATTTTCCAAATCCAGGCTTATTTTTTTTTCCTCTGCAAGGACCAGAAACTCTGCCAGGTTCTAGATGAACATTCAAAGGTTGAAGGGAATAGAGAGGTTCAAGAAAGGTTGGTGGGAGGTGCAAGGTGGTTAACACTGCATCTTTCTCCTTGTTTTTTCCTCAGAAATTCATGATTATCTCAGGCTGAAATTCAGGAAAAAATAAAGAAGACTGAAGAACCTGGAAATCTCAGTTAAGATTTAAAGGTGTTTAGCAAATAGAATCTGGAAAGGGGAAGAACAGACGGTATTTGCTGCACTGGAAATTACTGAATGACCAAAAGCACCACGGGCTCAGGGAAAAACTAATTTGCTTTGTGTAAGAGTCTAAATATCCCAGTGTTTTCCTTCAAGTTTCTCTTTTTTAAGCAAAGATGGAGAAGGAAATCTCATGGCTGCCAAATGCCTCGCTAATGGCAATATGCAATAACCGTAACCTGAACTTGGCTTTTTCATAAGCTCGAAGTAATTTCCCCTCAAGATCAGGAAAATATAAGACTTGCTTTCTTGAAGTCGCAGAAACACCACATAAATCAAGTTCTGCTGCTTTTAATTGAGTTGAAGATATTCGCTAGCATTGCAGATTTGATTTCTACGCTGAGCTGCAGTCAGACTGAAAACAGAAATGTAGGGAAATAAAACCAAGCCTGAATACAAAACCAGGCAGATATTAGACCACAAATATTCATTAGTGAATCATACCAGTAATAAGGAAATGAGTCATGACCATAATGGCTTAAGAAACGACCTACCTGAAATACATTTTAACCAGCACCATCAAGTACCAGATCTTTGACTGATAGGTTGTTTTGCAGAAATGTCCTTTTTGATAAAGGGAAGAAGTATAAATATGCCCTACTTGAGTGCCCTGGGAGAGAGCAAGCAGATATTCTGCTGGTAGCTGTCTCAGAAAGGATGTTCTGAACATTCACGCGTTCATAGGAGTCTTCTTCTCCCCTTCTTGGAGCCCTTGGAGCTGTACATATATCACTACTGAAGGAAAAAAGACATTACATGGGCTGAGACCATACATAAAAGCAATGGGAAAGTGAGGAACAGGGTGGGTTCTGGCTTCTTTGGGTCATATTTATGGCTTAAGCCCTTGGAGCCCTCAAGTTCTTCTCACCTAACCTCAGACATCTACTGAGCAGAGGTCTGGTTGCCTCTCAGTCAACAAACTAGAGCAATTTTGACCTATTTGAGGTGTCTGTGCTGTGATTAAAGTCACACACTGGAAGTGCCCAACTGTCTCCACTGCCTGGAGATGGATCAGGTTCAGATGGAGATGTCTACATTTGGTCAGTGTGTCTTTTGGCTTTTTATTGTCTAAATGAGTGAATAAAACATCCAAATGAGACGGTTCTAGGGACCATACTTGGCCCTTACTGTTGCATCCGACCAACTGGAGAGTGTGGGGGCCAAAACAGCCCAAATGGGGTCCCAAGACTTAACAACTTGGCTCTTTCTACCTCTTTTTTTTTCCCCTCTGTGGTAGACACCATATCACTATTACAGCTGTTTCTTTCTAAATGACATAATTTAACTCATCCTCAAGTGAGGGTCTTGCAGCATGCAGGGATCTCATGGAGCCCATGACCACGTGTGGACCCTTTGGGCCTTGCACGGCTCATCAGGGACACTGTCCTTCCTGCAGACTCTTCCCAAATGGGATCCCAGTCCTGTCTACCTCGTGCTCCTATTTCCTTCTCTTTCAAGACTCCCCTTTTCAGCTTCTTTGTTCAAAATCCAGCCCAAATCCTGCTCACGGCCCCGTGCCAGAAGGCTGCATCATGCAGGGCTGTTGCCTGGCTCCTGCAAAAGGCAAACCAGGTCCAACCAGGTGCCAGATGGCAAAACCTCCTGTTTTGCAGCACCAGCTCATTGCACCCTGATTCTCTACAAGCAGCCAAACAGCTGGGGCTCGGGGTCCGCATGGCACAGCTTGTTTTTCCTCTGAAGCCTTTTCCTCCCCACAAGGGGAAGTATTTAGCCAAAACCATAAATTATGGATGTGCCGGGCTGCTCTATGGAACTGTGACGTGGTGGCAGCTGGGCTTTGGTCTCAGTGTCATCCTCCCCATCCCATTAACAACCTGGGGCACTCGGGGGTTCATGTGATGCCTCTATATGGGGAGGAAGAGGCTGCTCCAGGGATGCTATAAAATGCCCTGGAAACAGCTATTTAGCACCACCAAACCCTCACAGAAGCCAGAAGAGAAGTAATTATCCACGTTGGGAACCAGCACGTGCAATGAACCTGCAGGCTGGATGGAAGAGCAGATACAAATCCCAATTGGATCATCTTTATAAGGGAGCAAGCTCCACGTGTAGTGTATTGAGGGGGAAATCAGGAGGCCTTTGAGGAAAAGGCATGGAGAAATATATTTCTAAAGGCTGGAAAATGCAATAAGAAATGCTCAGAGGGTGGTCAATTTTGTCCAGAAATCCAAGGAAAAAGTAAGGAAGGATCTGAAAAATCAAGCTCAAGGGAACTTCAATCCTGACAACGTGGCTCCCATCTCTCTAAAGACTGATTATGATATCTGCATCCAGCCCATTAAAGGAAAGCATTTTAAGGAAGATATAATCAGAGGGACTCATTGCTGTACAACATTACCAAGGCCAGAAACTAATCCAAAATTAAATACTATAGAGCCCTTTCACATCCTTCTGAGGCATTTTTAGGTACATGAGCTAGAACTAGTAATTCCTGAGGCACAGGAACAGCCTCAGGCAAGCTAAACGCATAAACTGCAGCACAGAAAGTGACTTTCTCATAGCCATGAAAAGCTCTACAAAGCCCTCAGTAATGCCCTTACTGTGACTGAAAGACCAGCTTTACCAGCAGTCTGCAGAAGAAACCGAATGTTGGAACTAATTCACTTTTTGCTCCTTGTATTTGTGCCTTCTTATGGCCCCATCCTGCACTTCAGCTGCTCAAGGGACCAGATTTAATCTAAGTCTTTGCAACTGCAAAAGGGTGAGACAAACTGTTCAATGAGGGAGCAAGTGTTGAAATACAGGTTGATGGACAGCTCTATTAGGAAACATGATGCAATTTTAAGGATTACCCAGGTTAAAAAACACAGGGAAATGCTTCAGCCAAGTCAAAGTGGTGGCATTGATAGGCTGGGTTTTTGCAAAATAAAATACACTGACTATTCTGATTATTTGTTTTGACGTTTGCAAAGTGAATTTCTTTAACTGCGCGGCTATAAAAAGATAATTTTATATAACTCCAGACCAAATTTTGTTAAGCTTAGTTTTCAAAAAGGAAAATCACTTTATCCTTTCCCACATCCGTGTGCACGCATCCCAGTCCTAACAATGCAATAAAATATGTCATAAAAGTCACTATAATATTTGGCAACAGAATGGATAATACGGTATTTGGGATAAGTCCAAGTTTGCTAATGAAATAGTAATTATTTTCATGGGTTTGGTCTGGCCCTGGATCTGGAGCATCCGTAGCTGGAACCCACCTTCTCCTACAAGGTGTTTTACCTTCCTAAAAGCAGAGCAGAGAACAAGAGCACAACAGGGGATCTCAATGGGGAACAAAAGCCAAAAAGGGATATGTGCAAGAGGGTGTTACCTTCGGAATGGTCACAAATGGAAATATAAAAATTCCACCTAAACTCCCAAAGCTGTGGGAGGTTCCCAAGGATTTACAAAGCCAAGATTCAAGCCATTACGTTGGTTTAAGGGCTTATCTCCTTCTCAGATGAGAGGAAGACAATGTGGGCATCCATCTATGTAAGATGGACAACCTGGACTGTCCAAGGGGACAGGAACAACATCAACATTTAAGACTTTGTGTTATGGGATCAAAACTTAAATTCCCTCTGGGCATCCTCTTTGGGAGAGGGTTTGGGATGCATTTGTGGAAGGTACCACCAGAGGAGCAGAGCTGTTTGCTACCAGCCTGATGGCAGCTGATGCTGATGGCCAATTACTGCAGCTACATCCATTTTTTGACATAATTTTAAATTTTAAATGCCACAGTCTTCATGCAGCCTGATGTGTTTTTCTCGTGAATAACTCAGAGTAATTATCAGCCTTAAACATTGACTAATCCTCCTAACAACATCTACAATAGGGGGAAAGAATTAATCATCTCTGCTGTACGTATATCACTACCGAAGAAAAGAAACATCAAAGGACATGCCTGAGACCAGGCATAAAAACAAGGGGAAAGTGAGGAACAGTGGGATTTCTGGCTTCTTTGGATCATATTTATGGCTTAAGCATTTTTTCAGAGTTAGAACATACATTGATCTGGGAGAAAGAGACTGCAAGACAAATATTGTGCTGGGAAGGAGGAGGGAAATGCTGAGAAGCCAGAAAAAAGCAATTTCCTGCAGCATTTCTGGTTTAGCAGAAGCTGAAGGAGTTGTGGATGGGCTTGAGCTGTGCCAGTATTCCCAGAAATCGGCTGCCATCCTGAGGGCCTTGGATCAGGGAGGATTTTGGAAAGGAATCCAAATGATTATCAGCTGAAACAGCTGGTACGGCCCCAAATGTCCAACCCACGATTTTCTACTGTTTAACTAAGATAAATATATTTACTGCGGAAAAATAAACAGGTGGTAAAGCTGTGCTGGAGAGCTGGAGGAAGACCCTATGGAGATTTTTGGGGAAAAGTGTCTTTAAAAAAAAAAAATCTATTTTCTGGAGACATATGAGATTTTCTCTTTCATTGGTATTGCGCCCTACACACATATGTCTTCAAAAACCACCCTGAAAAGCAACAGGGAAGGCTCATGAGTGGTCATACAGAAACTCATGCTTTTACAAAAACACAACTCCAATCCTCCCCATTTTTTACACGCTATCCTGACTTGGAGGGGACCATAAAGCCTTAAATTCTGAATCCTTTGGGTGACCCAAGCTGGCGAGGTAGGTGCCAGGGGAGAGGACAGAGAGCCCTGGGGTAGAGTTGGAGGAGATGGAGATGGCACCAGGACAAGAGAGGGGTTGGGGACATGGGAAATCCCACCTGGTCCAGGAGGGAGCAGGAGCCGCCTTGCAGGGAGCTGAATGCTGGTGCTGTCCATAGACATCCCAGGAACACGGAATGTTACGGGAGATGCTCCATGGTGCCCATTCTGATGTCACCTCATTCCTTCCCCATTCCCAGTGCCCAGGGCTTCCAAACAAGATATACACTCTGGAAACAGCCTGTTTGGACTGTTTCCTCCCTTTTTTTTTAAATGCTGCCCAAGACAAGGATGCATTTGGGAAGAGCCCTTTCTAAAGAGCTCCTAGAAAGCACTGCGGGCAGCCTCAGCTGGCGCCCCCGCGGCCTGCGTTTGCTTTCCATGATTAAATGTGACACAACGGCTCCTCCAAAGGGACCAGGCTGGCTTTTCGGAAGCGCCCGGGTCCCCATGTGTCTCCCGCAGCTGTCTGTTCAAAGCAGATCAGCTCATTGGAAAATTAAGTCTTGCACGTGCAGACCCACTCCTGGCTTGTTTTTTATCAGCATAGGAAAGAAATCCAAACCACGCTTGGCGGGTGATCCCTCTGGTTAATGAAAGAGTTCAACGTTATAAAATGTTGTCATGGATTTTTGAGCACATTAGCATCACTAAATTCATCCTGATTTCAAGCAATTTCCCTCTTTATTTTTCCTCCATCTTAGCATTCTGAAATGTCTCCTTTATCTACATAGAGAAACAGGGTTAATGAGATGAACCAAGAGGGAAAAATCAGCTTGGGAAAAGGGGATGATATTTGGGAGCTTTTCGGGAAGATCCAACAAGATGTCTAAAATGTTGTATTTTGTAACACAGAAGGGGATTGCCCTTGGTCAAAGCTTTTTCTCTTGAGTGTCCACAATTACAAATACAAAAAGCAATGGTAAAAAGGATAGTCAGTGGCACCTTCCATTATGAACAGTGGCAAAAAAAAAATATCAGAAAATGAAGATGAAAACCGTAAGGAAAAATCCAAGATGACTGAGAAAAGGATAGCCAAGAGCGCTGATGGGAAAGGAGAAATTGTAGAAATGGATGAGCCATGGAGATGGCTCTTTTAAACCTTTAAATGCTCACGCTGAATCCTCTGGATTTTGTATTTCTCCTATCTGACAATAACTAAATATTTTTAGTTCATTGGTAACAAAAGGACATGTTAGTCAATGGTACAAGTGACCGAGAGGCTTCGTTCAGCAGGTGCCAATGGGACAGAGCCATGAAAAGCAGTGGCCTGTGGGTGTCTCAAGCAGAGACTGCCACAAGGCTTGATGCTGTCCAGCATTTTCCTCAATGATGTGGAAATAAATATAAAATCATTGCTGACATAACGGGCAGAGAGCAGCAAGACAACCTGCATAAAACCGTGATGAGTCACACGGAGCAATCCGGGTTGCCTGGGGCCACAGAACCAAAATGCAGACTAATGCCACCAAATGCAAAGTCAGGATATGGTCAATGCAGGAGATCGTGGTCTGGGTTGAGCAACAGTCTCTGGGGAATGGGGGCTCTGAATCAGTTTGTGGGATCCGCAAAGATAGAAAGATAGAAAATAGATAGATAGAAGATAGAAAATCTATGGGATTTTCTGAGGAAAACAGGCTGGGACCATCCCTGAAGAGGTAAAAGCACTGGCATGAATAAAGGCCCTAGATATTCTAACAAACTGTTTATTTTTAGATATAATAAAGCAATGTATGGCTGCTCTGACTCCTGGTCCATCCAGATGGATATGGGATGCCGTCCTGGATGGATCATCGCCATCACTGGAGGGGTGGAAAAGCCTGGACCAAAGAGCCCTGCCCAAAGCGAGATCCATCAGGATCCGTGGGTGTTCAGGAAGCCTCCTGCTCCTGCTTACCCACTAACCTGATTTCACTCTTCCTTGGCTGGAACGCTGAAGCGCGAGTGCTCTCGCCCACACACCGCGGTTCCTCCTTACGTAACGGTTCCAATATCCGGGCCCTGTTGCACAAAGCAGAGCAGGTTCCTCTTCTTCTGCCAGTCGTTCTTCATATGAGGAGAAGGGTTAGCACTGCTAGAGCAGGAGAACCCCTCAGGAGGGTGAATTCTAGCACCAAGGCTTTAGTTTCGTGGCTATTGCACCTACATCTAGGGATGGTCCAGTTGAATGAGGGAGCTCTGCTCTCTGGATGTCCCCTTAGGGACAGGGGCAATCACTGGTTTGCTATAACAGAATAACCGGGCATCTCTTCAGTGTCCTGGTCCGATGGGGACAGTCCTGGAGGGAGCAGGGGAGAGGTAGCAAAAGCTTCAGGATGACTCTGCACCCTGTTCTTGCCATTGGGACAACATGGTCCAGTGGAAGGTCTGGAGTCTCCTTCACAGAACAAACCCATTGAAATCTGCCCAATTTTATATCTTCTTTACGCCAGATCCAGGCTGTCCTTGATAAAGAATTCATGCCCTGCATAAGCTAAAGTTTTCCTGCCCTTCCAGACCTCATGTTCTGTAGTGATTCAGTCAGAAGGTGACGGAGCTGTGGGCCATGGTGGAGATAGACAGAGAGTAGCATTTTCCTAGTGCATTTAAGTCTCAGGATCAACAGGTTTCCATGCAGAACAATTCTAATGAGCTGGAGAACCTGCAGGGTTCAAGTTTTGTAGTGGAGACACCAATTCTACCACAAATAAACAATGATCAAGAAATAATCCACCAATGCAGGGATGCATCCAAGAGTGGATGATCACATCTTGTAGACGAGCAGGACCTTGTTGAAGCACAGTGGGTTGTGGACAGGGTCTTCTTCCCTCACCCTTTCAATCTGAAATCCAATATCTAGGCAGAAAACGTGGATTTCATATGCAATAAAGGAATGGGTTGTCCTCACCCCGCTCCAGAAATCCAGCATCCCATTTGTCTTCTGTTTTAGGTAAAAATCATGAGAGATTTCAAGCACCCACTATGAAAGAAACATAAATTTTAACGCTAGAAATGATGGTATTGCCTCTCTTTTCCACTATCACTCCTTTAATGATTAACATCTGCAATTTAAGAGGAAACTGTGGGGAAAACCGCCTAGAAAGGACATTCCAAGAATACTCTATAATGAAGGGAAGGGACTTACTAACTTCTATCTTGGAAGTCTCTGAGAACAGTCTTTAAAAAAAGACAGACTATCCTAATTCAAGCTAGAATATATATTTTTGTGTCCAAGAGGATGATTGGGGGTCCTCTAATGTTGTGACTCTAAAGTCTATCACAAAAAAAGCAGTGGACAACCTGGAGAATATGGATTTGTAAGGAGCACCTCGTTCTTCCCAACCTGCTTAGTCCTGCTTTGAAGCAAAGCTTCACTTGAACATTTCCCTTATGCTTTTCCCTGGAAAATTCATCATGTGATTTCCCTGGAAAATTCATCATGTGATTTTCATTATGTTCACTCAAATTAAGACAAATGGAAATGCCACCGAAGGAATTAAGAATAATGTGTGTGTGCCTAAACAGAGGCAACAAATCCATCAGTCATCCATTTCCGAGCTGCTGGGTTGCATTTGGGAGGGAGGACAACTGTGCATTTCTGAAGACAAAAAAAAAAATCCTGGGATAAGACGTCTCATAACTAATGCTGCATTTTCAGACATGCTACAGTTTCAAAATCACAAAATTGCCAGGAAAAAGATGCTAAGATTCTCCTACTTCAGCTTCTTATTTGCAAACAAGCCAACAAATAGAAGAATTTTGCTTTTTCTGCAAGATGAGGGCAGGTGGTCCAATACTGTGTCCACATCTTCATGAAGAGCCCTGGAATCCTTCGGGGCTGGGGAGGGAGGTAAATTTGGACATGAAAGGTCTACACTTTCCTGTTAGAGCAAATCTGCCTCCATCACTGCGTGCAACAACTGAAATCAAAGCAAAATACAGGTGGGATGTGCTGGATCCACAAAGGAGCTTGTTGAGTGTCAATGGAAGCCTAGAAGACTTGGAATAAACGTGATTTTGGGTCATTTTCTTGACCTTAGCCCTTCCTGATGGCGTCTGCTCAAGCAGGAGGAATGGGGATAGAGTGCAGGAATCAGCAGGAAAGGGTGAGGTGAAGGAATAGTGTGAATGGGTCAAAGTGGTTTAAATGCTTCACTAAGGACCATTCTCAAAACTTCCTCAGGAATTTCATGTCCCTGGAAGTTCTGTATTTGGCATTTGAGCACAGATTTTAGCTCTGTTTATATGAATGGTTTATTTGACCCAGAGAAGATAATTCCCTCTCTTTTCCATCTTCTGTAACAAGCCAGAAGGATCATTAAAGTTTAAAGGGATTTCCGCAGAAATTTTCCTCCTGAAATGCACACATCTTACTGCGACCTTTGTCAGTTTTTTATTAGTTGGCATTGGTTTGAGACACTCTTTTTTGTTTGTTTGTTTGTTTGTTTTTGCTTTGGGCTTTTTTTTCCCTAAATTAAATAATTGGTTTATCATATCTCTGCTAGCCATGAATTAAAAATTGAGTAGTTTTTTCATAATCACGGTAATTCCTGACGGACAGTCACGGATATCACAAGTGTCCTATGTAATTCCTTCATGATTGGTATAAAATTAGCTCACCTTTGGTAAAACTACAGTGATTTTGTAGATTTATGTATCAGGAACATTATTTTTTCCATAAAATATATAAGCAAGGAATAATAAACCAGAAATATGCTCCACAGGGATAAAGGAAAATCAATTATATTTCCTTGAGCTCCTTTACTTAATGACTTCTGTGAAGATTTAAATATTCAGATAATAAATGCTAAGGAACCAGGCGTGAAAGAGGCATCCCTTTTGCCTTTACTTCCATATAAAAGTATTCTTTTTTGTTTAGGGCAAATTGGGAAATTACTTTTAAGGAACCCTTTATTTTTTCAGCTGCTGGGCTCCGTTGGATTGATAAATCCCTCTTCTTCTGAGCCAAAATCTGATGGCACCAGGGAGAATATCATGACTCTGTACGCTCAATTCCTGATTTTTTCCACTATAGGTAAATGAGGACAACTCCATCCCTTTCAATTCTGACCCAGACTCTAAACTCTAGGGTTTCTATAGGTCTTCTCAGCTATTTGTGACTTCTCTTATATCAAAACCCCATCTGGGAATACAACCTTCCAGCCCACCTCTCTTCCATTACCTCGACACAGAAAAGCCATTTCAGGACGGTGGTTTCATTCTAAATCATTGATGGGGGATAAATTATTAAAGCAAATTCATAAAAAATGAAAGATTGTTTTACACAGACAGGCGTCCTGACAGTAACCCAGATATGTCACAAAACCTGATTGCCACCAAATAGGAAATCTTGCCCCTTGCTGGAGCAAAGAGAGGAAAACTATGAAAGATGCATGAGGATGGAAGGAGAAATTAAGTGACTGGAATGACAGAGCGGGTGATAAACAGATCAAGGTAAAGGAGGCAAAAGAGGAAAGGCAATGAAGGAAAGAGGGAGTGAATGGAGGGTAAATAATTCAGGTCAGGATTTTCTAAGAGTCTTGAAACAAGGCAGCGTAAGCCGAGAAATTGAGGAGTTTCTGGGAAAAACAAACAGAAAAAATAATGCAAATTAGAAATCACCCATACGCACAAAACTCTAGTAGTTTTGCCCACTTTTTCCCAAGGAACTTTCTGGTCTCAAACGCTGTTTGCGTCTCCCCTTGGTTCAGACCAGGCACCAGGTCCGCACCAGGTCCCCAGCCACCGAGCTCCATCGCTTGCTACCTCATTAAATGGAAATAACCTGTCACACGAGGAGCTTTGCAGCATTAATCGATGTTAATGCAGCCTGTGCCTCCCGCGGGCAAAGCTCCTCCTGCACATTTTGTATCGTGGCCCTTTTATATTAGAGGGTTAGTGGGAAAGATAAGAAATCATGTACAATACCCGGGGTGGGCATTAGGAGGGCCGATAATATGATTATTTGGGAGAATAGGAGGAATTTGAATGGGAGGAATTAGAGGGGAAGAAAGGCTAAAATGAGAGAGATACAAAAGGCAGCAGGAATCAGAGGGCAGCTGATGAATTAGGGAGGAGGAGTTGGATATTAGCAATGCAGAAGCTATGAAGATACTGAGATTTATTAGTGTCTCTTAATAAACAGTAAATACTCCAGCTTGTGGCGAAGTGAAAACATGGGAATGAGAAGAGGGAGATGTTAAGTGAAATCTGAAGATGTATTTTTATATGAAAAAAAAAGAAGAAAAAACAGTTTGGTCAGTCTGAAACATTTTGCCCAGTTTAAAATAACAGTGGTCATGAATTATATGTATATTTTCTAAAGTGGGCATCTGCTTTGAGCAGGATCAGCGCCGAAATCAACCCTGCTCTTTCAAAACCAAACTCTGCAAAATTTCACATTCTTATTCTGGAAATATTTCCTCCCCATTTTAATTGCCCTCTAATTTCACAGGTCTTTTAAATCCATACAAGCCCTAGGATTTTTTTATTTTTTTGGCCCAAATGCAATGCCTACATTATTAAAAGATGCAGAGCTCTGCACTTTCTGGCTTCCTGGATGCTTTTTATCAGAATGTGATTTTTTTTTGTGAGATGGTTAAGCTAATCTAAGAGCTGGCAGCAGCCCAAATGCACAGTCCCACTTATGCTCCTGCCCTGGACACTTATTCCTTGTGCTGAGCTGCTTTGGGAGCTGAACAGGCAAAAATCCTGATCCAGGATGGCTCAGGAGCAGGAGTAGAGCGGTAGATACCTCCAAGTCCATCAAGACATCAGAGAAGCCACAAGGTCCCACTTGGCCAGGACCTCTGCAGACCACGAGGATCTGGAGCTCTGGGCTGGGCTCCTCTCTAATAATCATGCAATTGTAGTAATTATGCACACACAAAAAATTAATTACTTAATCATGTGTAACCAAGACCCTTTAGCTACTGAGCTAGGCACAGGCTCGGTCCAATTATTCACAGACATGTAATCTACTCCGCTTTGTATTGAATATTTCATTAGCTGCTATTCACATCTTCTCGGAGGTGCTTTGCAACGGTTCAGTGATTGGATTTGTTCTAATTTCTCCTTGGCTTGTTCAGACTCTGTCATTATGAATATTGCGCTGTATTTTCTCTCTTTTACGAGAAGATGAGATTCTTGCCACCCTCCCCGTTGCCAAAGAGAAAGCACTGCACTGCAATTGCCAAAAATTGAGGGATTTTGCGGGGTTCCTACTTTGGTTTCACAGTTCACCCCATGGGTGGGATTCAATATGTTTGCCCTGGCCGTCACTGGGTGATTTAGCAATGATACAAGATCAAAAACAAATGGGGTCAATAACCAAGGGTCTCTGCAAGGGATGCCCTCATTTTTCCATGGTTGTCATGGTTGGAATCACTCTTATTTTCCCCCTGTACCCATCAGGAGTCTATGTATGCGAGGAATACATGTATAGGAAGATAATATATATCAGGGCCATGGAAATACTTGGAATTTCTCCAGGCTCAGAGTAATTTCCTTATAAACTAGACCTGGAAAACCAAACTCTCTGGCTTTGGGTCCCATCATATTCCATGGAAGCTGCCCAAATTTCCTCAGATTGACACAGGACTTGAGTAAATGATTTGGGAAGAAAAGTAGCTTTCTGCTTAGCGTTAGGAAAAGGGAATCCCTGTACTAAGGGTTACAACACTTCAAAATAAAAGGAGAAATATGTATTGGAATGTGCAGGGATAGCGCTTTGTTGGAACTGCAGGCATCCCTCATGCCTATGTCCATCCACAGGGAAGGGACAGCAGGGCTGGACCACATCTTCCATAATGTGCTGCATACACATGGACATAGGAAGCTTCCCTCGGGAAAAAAGGATGAGGATATAAAATAATCAGAGTAACTAATCCCAGGAATTGGCTGTGTTACCCCTGTGACATTTCCAGTTTGTACTATACAATTTTTCAACCAAGCATTTTTGAAAAACCTGGAGGAGAAATGCCAACTTTCCATTAGGGTTTGGTGCCTTGCCTGGGATTTGCTTTAAGCGGCAGAACAAATCGACATTAAATATCTCAGCAAAAAATAAAAAGCCTGAGATGCTCTTAGCTACCATACGAAGACAAGGAGACCGGTTTCTTTGCACGGGGTATGTTTAACTTGGTCCCATCCAAATGTGTGTTCCTGGCAGTGGTTGATTAGAGAGCATGTAAATATTCCAAGGATTTTGAAAAGAGCTCTTGATCCTATCAATTAGGCATCCAGGATAACTCTGGAGTCCAGTATGACACTTCCATGAGTTATGGGCATGAATTTGATCTCCCTGTTGGCAGTGCACACAAGAGAGACCACTGAAATTGGTGGCAATTCCCAAATATGAATAAAAGGACCCATTTTCTTTATCTGACTTTACTGGATATAAATCAAGGAGAATCAAGGCACAGTCATGCTAACATCATACACATCCAGGTGCCATTCTCAGCGCTTGAGACAAGAGAAAATATTGCTCGACTCTGCTCATCAGCTTTATTGGATGCCGGCCGGACGATACACGTTTCATGCAGACTATACGTTTGCGCCAACCGTCGCTCCGAAGGAAACGCTCGCCTTCACGTGCGCTGCTCCTGCTCTAAGGTACTCGGCTCTCGGTCTATAGCACCAGTGGGATTCTCGGGGGTTCTGTAAGCAGAGAAAGAGCATCATTGCAAAGCTGTTAGAGCAACCAGATGGTGTAAGGCAGCAAAAATGCATCTCCCGAGCCAGGATTTGCCCCGTGGCACCTCGCTTTGAGGAACGCTCCCCATGCAGCCCGTATGTGTTCGTGTGTTCTCAGGAGGACCAATGAGCCTGGTTCTGGTGCCCATAAGGAGCAGGTCCAAAACCCATGGAAGTCATGGGGCTGAAGGCCACAGAATTCAGAGGACCAAAGCTCTTTTTCCTCAGCCCCTGGTTCATCTGGGACCAGGCCCAGGCCCGCTGGTCAGCTATGATAAATGCTTGCCAATTGATTATAACCTGCATTGGAAGAGCACCTCGCTGTAAAATTGTCTCAAGAAGAAGCAGTTGGTGTCCCTCAAGGCAGCCCTACAACCCCAGAGATGCCCAAGAAATGTCCAGGGACCATTAAAGCAACTAGGGTGACAGAGAGCCCAGCTAATATATGTTGAGGCCTCACTTAAGAGCACTCCTCCTGCTCCATGTCCCCAGGAGACACCAGGAGGTGATGGTGGAACCAAAGCATTGGATCCCTGTTGGGATCAGCTCTGGGGCTAGTTCTCTTAGGGTAAACAGAGGTGGATCAGAGTAAGCACCACATTTCAGTTGCTGAGGATCTAGTTTCACACGCTACAGGGAAACTACAACTCCTGGAGAGTGGATTTGCTCTAGGCTTGGGCACAAGCACAGCAGGACATGGCCCTAGGTGCTCATAGGAGGGTCTCTGCATGAGTGTTGGAGTGTTGGGTCTTATTAAAGTGCAGCAGAGAGCAAGAAGGAAAGGTCTGTGGGTTGTGAAGGAATCCACCTTCATGAGGTGATGGAAAGAGAAGGAGGATCTCCAGGGCTGAGGACAGTGAGGGATGGAGAAGGATGCGTAAAGCTGCAGAAAGCAGGTGGAGAAGCAGGAGAAACCCGCTCGGCTTTCAAATGGCAGCATGATTTTTGCATGGCAAATGCATGAAAGGGCCGTGGAGATGACTTTCTTCCCTTAACCTCACCTTGGCTTTGTGTCAGGAATGATTCGAGCTCAGAGCTTAAGGGACAGGGGGAAAGTCTGTCACAGCGTGACAGCCTGAGCAGAACAGATGCAAGGTACCATTCCCCTGCCTTGCGAAACACGGGCAACCCAGACACGTGAGATTAACCTTCCTTGTTGAAATGCTCATGAGACAGGACAGTGCGGAGAGCCACAGCGGGACAGCTTTTGCTCAAATACTCACCCTCATCCTTCCTGCTCATAGTGGGGAGAGATTTGCTACCAGAAGCTGTTGGCAGAGGTCAGCGAGCCCAGTGTCACCACTGTGCAGGAGATAAGTTGTGCAGAAAAACAGTTGAGTTCTTCCTACCTACACCATGGGAAAGAGGTGTCCCCAGCACCGCAGATCCAGGGGATTAGGGGAAAATTCAGGACAGCTCCTCCCTCAGTAGCCTCAGTGCAACACATTGAGACAGCCATGATAGCTGGTGTGTGTTTGAATATGTCCCCATTTTAATCCATAGGTTCTTTTCTTACGAGCGCATCCTTCAGCCATGTCCTGCAGCTCTTGGAGCAGAAGGAAGCTGGTGCCATCCCGTCCTCTTTGGGTTCCTCTTTGCGTCTCATGATTATCTGAAGATAATCACGTCATTGTCCTTCCCAGCAAAGCACATTCAGAACCTGTTTTAAGCTGGAAGGGGTGGGTGGGAAGTAATTATGCTATTTTTCCCCCTGAAAGCCCAGGGACAAAGCGGCATCGCTAGAAAGGAGCAGCCCCAGCTGCCCCTGGCTGAGCAGCCCAGCAGCGAAATGAGCTGGGAGGACCCGGCGTCTATTGCCAGGGAAATCAGGGATGGAAAGATGGATCCTGTAATGGAAAGAGGGATTCTGTAATGGAAAGATTAGCACAGAAGTGACAGTGTTTACAAATTGTTGTCTTAACCAGATGAGGCGTGAGTTTGTAGAGCTTTAGAAAGACCATTGGTGGCAAATCATTGCCTTGATGAAACTCAAGTCAGGAGAGGTTAATTATGCACCGTGACAAGGTGAAAAATGGAGAGCGGATGGATTGGAGGTGACAGATCATTACCCAGGTTGCAGCTGAGAGAGGATTGCGGAAAGAGTCATGATAAGAAATTCATCAGTGGTCTGATTTATTTTGCAAAAAAAAACCCTTGTCTCTGATGGTAACAGGCCTCAGCAGTGTTTATTCCGTTCCGCACAGATATCCAGGATCTGCTCGTGTCTCATCCGAGTTCCTCTGCGGATTTTGGGCTCTGCTTTTTGGTGACCTCTTATCAAAATATGGCTGATAATATTTACCCTTCTGTGCGAAAATATCTTCATTCAAATTAGCTTAACTATTTGGGAGCTCCTCTGAACCAGAGTAAACAAAGTCAACTCCTGGCTTAAGAAAGTAAAAAGTTGCCCCCAAGAGCAACTAAAAGCAGATTTTTTTTCTCATGGTAGCTCAGGAAAAGCAACCTAGCCCTGGTTAGACTCCTTAGCTTCGAAGTCCAAAAGAAAGACCATTTTTCACAAAGGAGCAAGAGAATTTTGTCCTTTCTTTTCCATGAAATTCAAGTGAGGACGTGGCTGCTCTCCTTGGAAGAATGGGACCCTCACCCAGAATCCTGGTCACCTTCCTCAGAAGATAAGAACTCATCAATTCCTTGGCAAATGTTTTAACAATTAAGTTGTAGGACATGTTCAGTCACTTCTTTCTTCTGAGTACGTTATTGCCCTTTGAGCACCAAAGTCTTCTTGCCCTGGTAAATATCTTTAACATTTTACTCGGAAACTATCCTCAATTCCATTTCTTGGAAAAGGTAACGGCATTAAAAAATGAAAGCAGTACCTTATGGCTGTAGTCTTGTGCCTTTCAAAAAGTTGTGAGGAATTAGGGCATTCCCATGAGGCTGGCAAGTCTGAGATTTGGAAAAAATGAAGGTTTTCAGCCTGGTTTTGGATGTAGCAAGCAGAGAGGTTACTAGGTCTTGCATAGACTGGATATATGCTGGAGATGTGCACCAGCTTGAAGCCAACAAGAGCCTAAGGAGAAGGAAGTTTGGTAGTTAAATCCAACCCAATTTAGGCCTCAGATAGGCAACAAGCAGCTCAGCACTTCAGAACCCCCAAACTGTCCATTTGCCAAGCAGCAGATACACAAATACTTAGATTTCGCTAGATAATAAAAGACTTCAAGGCATCTTCAAGGTCAGCTAGGGACACCAGTGGCATCCAGGAGTCTTGTCCTATATATTATTCAATTCTTAATACTCTGCAGCAGATATTTAGGGTGTTATTTTAGGTTGCTTTACTGCTTTTTCACTCTTGGATGCTAGAATAAGTTTGCAGAAGAAGGCATCATGGAAGCGTGTCAGGTAGGAACAGTTTGTGGTGACACTTGGAAAGGGATAAAAGCCTCTGCCTACACTACGTGACCCTTTTTCCCACTTCTTTCCACATTATCTTCACTCAAATCATTAGAGCTCAGAGATGTCAAGAATGACCCAGCAACAAGTCTTCCTGGTCTTTGATGAAAACTCCAGGCTCCTCACGGTGGAGGACCTAACTTTTCCAAATGTCCCATGAAAATGATGTTAATTTAGCTGCTCATTCAGCATGGAAAGGAGTCGCCTTTGCTTTCTGGCAGTGAGGCTCACAATAAGGCTGGAGAAACTGAGCTCGTCCTGTAACTCCCTTGTGAACGTGGAGCAGCCTAGTCACCATGTACATTGATAGTGCCAAAAACACAAATCAGAATAACCGATTTAAGGAAAAAATTAGGACAAGAATGGCTGAGAGTGAGCCAGGAAGGAGATAGGACCCACCTGGACCTCGGTCAGTCAGAACTGAGTCCCTGCTGTGCTCACAGGATGAAAGGATAGTGTGCAGGTCTAGTCCTAGCAAGGGATGGAGAAGTTCAGGGCACCTTCTCAAGCTGTAGAAGTCTCCTGGGCATCCATCCAAGCGCATCCTGTTGCTTCTGGGCCTTCCCCTCGAAGGTACCTCTGCTTGGATTTGCAATGACGCATTTCTGCCCATTTTCGGTATTGCATTTCTGTATTTCTGTTTCCTTGTGCTGCACTAGGAAATGCAGATCTTTTACCATCAGTCACTTCCATTCTTGGCTGCAAGGTTCCTCCCTTGTTCTCCTCATTGTTGCATTAGTTCAGCCACTTGCCAGGACATCTCTGCACGAAGCTGGAGAAAGGCCAGCCTTGTATCAGATGCACCAGAATCGCAAAGGACAGGAAATCCTGTAGCTCTGGATGTGCTCAGCTCCTATTTGGGCAACAAAGCTCGTCTCTGTGGCTGTAAGAAACAAATAAGGGCACTGGGGAACAAAAACAAGCGCAGAGCCATCCCCAAAAGACCACGGATAGAGCCGGGGCAGCAAGATCGACTGCAGAACTGGCAACGAGGACAGACACACAACGCACTTGCGGACAGGACACAGCTACCGAAGCCACAGAAAGAAAAGAGAGAGAGAAAGGGCAGTCGATAGATATTGTTTATTCTAAACAGTGAGTTTTATAGCACAGTACAGGCACAGAAAAGGCTTACAGTCCGAGAGAGACAGGACCTGACACGAGACAGGAACTCAGGGCGGATGGGAAAGCCTCCTGGTAGACCTGGACTTTTTGGACAACCTTGAAGGAAAAGGTGGCAAAGAGGGAGGAAGCAAATGGTTGGGAAAGGGGCTATGGGACAGGCACTTGGAAGCCAACAAGGAAGATGGAGGGGAAATGAATGGTTTGGGAAGCCAAAAGGAACAGCAGTGTCAGGTGGAGATGGGGGATCTGCAGTGAGAGCAACCCCTGTGTTCTGCAGGGGGAAGGAGCTGGCATGAACGGATCAGTGGGATCTGGGAGGGGGTAGGAAGCAGGAACAACTCGGTTCCCTGGTCCTGAACTTAAGCTCTATTTAGCAATTTAATTTAATTTAGTAAATTAAACATGGTGGTGGTGGATGCCTGCTGCTTAGTATCCCTAATTTTAGATCTCTCAGCTGAGAACAAGGTGGTCAAAGATGGCCTTTGGAAATGGTCCTCGGTTGGGTCATAATTCCTGAACCAGCCCAGCAGCAGTTAAATCCCATTGCCTGGATCAATCTCAGGATTTCCTGGTCTGGATGAACAGGTTCCAACACTAAGTAGAGTCCCTGGGTGCTGCTATCTCCTCCACTAGGTGCCATGGAGCATGTGCTCCTCACCCCATCCTATGACCCACACTCCAAGTCCATCTTCTCTATCTGACAGTCAGAAAGAAATCTCCTTCCCCAGGACCATGCCCTGCATTTAGCTACCTGCACCAGGCGATTTCTCTCTCAGGGTTTGCTGACTTCAGCTCTCTACTCACTCATAGATCCAATGCCTAAAAGGAATTAGGAGCAGCACATGGTCACCTGATCGACCACCCAACACTTGTCCTCATGAAAGAGCCAAGCAGGACGTATAATTTTCAGGATAGCCATGGGAGACAGGTGAAGAAACAGCTCTGCGCAAGGACTTGGGCTTTCAGCAAGGCTCAGGCTAGGGTGGGATGGAAGGCGGGCAGATGACAGCAGCATTTTCCCATAAATGTTTCTCCCTGTTTGTTTCTCACACCATTGAACTGTTGACATGGAAGGAAGAGTTGACATTTGTCAGCGCTCTGACACGCCCCTGGGAGCTGTGACTATTCCTCATCCATCATTTTCTGGTGGCTGCTCCATGCTGTTGGTCTTGTGCAGCAGGTTCCCTGCAGAGCTCTTCCATCTTGGGCTCACATCACACTGATGGTCACCATTAGGAAGCTCTTTCCGAGGCATCCTGCAACAGAAATTAAGACTGTTTACAGGCCAACTCCACAGTTCACGATAAATCACCCATCCTGACGTCCTCAGAGCTGTGTTGCTCCTCACTACAGACATCTGGGCTTGTGAGTAAACCCAGTTGCATTAGTGGGATTGCTCCCCACCCAGAAGGTTTACACAAATAAGGACAAATAGTGGTAACCTAAACCCCCAACAGACTCAGACTTACCAAGACAATGCTGGAATAGGGAGAGCTGAAGCCGCTGTCTGAAAATTGCAATATTTTGCAACAACACAAGTGTGAATTGTTCTTAGAGAGGAACATGGCCACGTCTTCACATTCACACTAGGGAAAATTTCTTCTTTCCATACAGATCCTCTTCATGACTTCATATTGCAGCTGTTCTGGGGCTTGTGATTATTCCTAGATGATGGAAGGTACCAGCAATGACAGGGGCATCTACCTAGAAAAGTCCCTTTCTCTCCTGCAGGCAGTGACAACCTCCCCAAAAAAGAGGGATGGGGAACATCAGGCATGGACCGCTTCATCCACCCATGCAGTTCAACAAGGTATGAGCACCAAAAGCCCTCGACAAACTGTGCATTTGAAAGCACCCGATTAAATCAGAAAATTGATTTAAATTGATTAAAATGGGCCTGCTCGCAGTCTATGTGGTCAAAGCAAAGTCACGCTCAGATATTCAGCTCCTAAGAGTGCAAGAAACAGACTCAGCACTTTAACATCTCAGTATTTTCTCTCTCTCCTTTCGCCCCTCACCCAGACAGGCGCAGTGGACATTAAAACTATTGCTAATCCAGCCAGCTCCTCCGCATTAAATGCTCTTATAAATCAAACCCTTTCATTTTTCATAAATCACCTTCAGTGCTTTGTACGGACACGGCCCTTGGAAATAGGTGGGCACAAATGACTTGGCTGAGATCATAGTCACAGCCCGTGATGTGCACAGTGAATTCCTAGCACTGAAATCAGCCCAGCAGGCTCTGCTGCCTCTTAAGAAACACATTTTGTCCCTCTGGGTGTTCAGCTTTGCAATTCAGGGTCAGTTCAAGGCGCAATATGACAACAACGTGTTTTCCAGCACTGAGAGTGGGCAGATGAGCTATGGAAAAGACCTGGTACCTTCGTGTCCTTGTGGGAAGCATCTTGTTGACCAGCCCAATCCATGCTCAGTCTTATAACAATGAACATTTCCTCCAGTATCAGCTGTGGATGAGCCAAAAGACAAACCCCAGGACCTACAGCTCAGTTAAAGCATTTAAAAACTCGTCTGTTAAGTGTGATATATATATATGTGTGTGTGTAGATATATATATATATATATATGGATGATGGTGGTGGAGAAGGGAAAGGGAAGGCAGAGACATACGGCAGGTTGAGGATGCAGCACTGTTATCAGCATGTGGTCAGAGAAGGAATGAATTCAGAAAGCGGATAAATTCAGGCAGGGATGAGAAATTGCACCCAGAAACAATATGGGGAAAAAAAGGAAAGTCAATGTCACATGGAGGTCAACAGAGCTATATGCTGGAGGAGATATTTGGATATAATCCAAAGACAGACAAATCTTTTTCCAGGTAAGGATTTGGTGGGGATGTTATTGGAATACTCATTGAAAGAGAAAACCTAATTAAAAAAGAAACAATGAAAAGTAGGAGCTTACAAGCTGGGTAAAGGGAAAAAAGGAGACAAGGCTAAGATTAGTGTTCACCATTTGAAACCGAATTGACATTAATTGCTATATTTATATGATATATATATATAAATCAATGCTTTGCACTTCCACAGATCCCGCCACACAAGGACTCCAAGTGCTTGTTCAAAGTGGCTGGGCTTGTTGCATGAGGAGAAAGTTCAACCCAAGCATTTGCCACCTCTTTTCAGTGAGGATTTGGAGCCCCCTGACACTTAATGCTCAAAAAAACAGGTCTTTAACGTGGTTTTGGTTAAAAAGCAAACACTGTAGGTAAGTGGGACAAGGTTTGTAAGGAAAGCACCTTGGTCTCCAGCACCTCATTCCCCTCCAGCTCTCCATGGGGTCCAGTTTCTGCCCCCTGATCCCAATGTGGACATGGGCAAGGTGCAGAACCCGCTGCAGCAGCAGCCTGCACGCGGGGAACTCACCGCAAGAACCCTCTGCTCAGCATCGTATATAGGAAATAAAGGCAAAACTACCTGCTCCGCTCACATCACTGTCCATCTTCACATCTGCAAAGGCTCAAAGGGCATCTACAGGCAGTCACACTGCGACAGCTCAGTTGTCCCTGCATGGAACTGGTGGCTCTAGCAACATAAATCTGATTACACTTGGAAGGGTATTTTTTTTTTTCCTTTTCCATTTAAATGTGCTTCTTATCGAGAAAACAAGATCAAGGAGGTGGTATTTGTCTTTAGCATTTATTTATCATTGGCAAAAAAACCCTTTGAGCAAGCAAAGATCACAAGCACGTCACAATCAATTGGCTATACATTAATCCATGTGGGTGCGTGGGGGGGTGTATGTGGGTGTGTGTCATTCTCATACGAACAGCAAGAATGAAAACACATTACAAAGAGACAATCCGTGATATGCAACCAAACCCAGGCCACAAAATCGTAATTAGACACTTCCTATCTGCCTCCAAGAGGCAAGAGTTTGTGGGATTCACGGGAGCTGTGTTATTTACAACAGACGCACTGCGGATGAGCAAGCAGGTGATCGGTGTGCAAAGCAGTCAGAAAACAGGAGCTCGAGAAGCAGTTAGCACCATTTGGCAGAAAGGAGTAACAATACAATACAGTGAAAATGAGAAAGCCAGCAATCGACAGCAGAGCAACTTTTGACAGGGCAAAAAGCAAAAAACATTCTTTTTCTTTTTACAAAGGAAAGCGAAACATAATTACAAGTTTGCGGGTGCGACAGAATCAGCATTGCGGCGGCTGGAAACACAGAACAGCGGAGCACTCTCTCCCAAAGGGATCGAAAAGCTCAAGAGTCCAAAAGTGAACTTGAAACGGCAGAGATTGGTGTCTCCTTTCTGATAACCTGAGTGGGTTGGCATAAAGTCTGTGGAAAATACAGCAATGCAGGATTTCACCCTAAGGCCTGACTCTACAGCTGCTCCTGGCATTAAATGCAAGGCTAAAATGTGCACCTAGATGTAGGCAAAGTGCCCAGCTCTTGTGGAGCAAAGGCCAGAATTTAATTCCCTTGAATTTAGCTATGTATATGGAGGCCCTCATATCCTGCGAGTCTCCCAGGCTTTCCCTGCAAGGAGAGAAACCTTCCAAGGAACATTCATCCCATCCCTAATATAATGTGGAAAAACGGGAGATAAATCATCCTTGGCAGGTTTCTCTCTCTTCCCACTGAAATGGGAGCTTAGGCCACTGGCTAGCGCTTTGTATCTAGCTTTGTAGTTAGATGTCGTCTAAAATTTTATGTGTTATGGAAATAAAAGGCCTAATTCTGACCACTCTTTGTGTGGGGTTGATTCAAACACCCCAGAGGATGCTCTCCTTTGAGAAGAAGCAACCAGCAGCTCTGGATAGCTGCTCGATCAGGAGTTACTGAGATGCTTGGAGCTGGCGGTCCAAGCATGGCTCTCCCTGACGTTGCTTGGGCAGAATTTGGTTCCCATTGAAGCCAAGGGATAAATTCCCTCTGAATTCAAGGCGATGTGGTGTTATGTGCACTGTTTCTGAGAATGCAAAGCTTGGGGACAAAAATAACCAGGAGAATTATCTTGCCTGGTGTCCCACTACATGAGATCGCTGTGTTGGGGCTCTATGGGCCTTCCTGACTTCTTCTGCCTGCTGTGACACGTCATCTTCTCAGCTGTTGCTATATCCTGAGATAAGAAAGGGCATTACTGAGGAGCGTGAAGATGGATGAAGCATCTAAATTCCAGGATATCGCACAGCTTGGAAAGCTCAGGTCTCTCTGGATGGCCACCCCTCGCGCCAAGGGGTTAGGAAGAGCTGCGAGTGGGACTCCCCTTCGTGAGTTCAACGCTGAGCTGCTCTGGGGACAGAGCTGAGCTTTGCACTCAAGCAGGGGCTTCTGAGCACTCAGAAAAGCAACGGGCACTATGGACAGGGCAGCGTCTCCATGAAGCATGCACATCCAAAATGCATTACATTCGCAAAGATTTCCACAGTTTTACTTCCTGGAGGATTTCCCTGGTTTCCTCCTAAACATCGGAGGTTTAAATATATATATATTTCTATATATGAATATATATTTTCCACATACACAACCTGACTAGCTCATAGCACACAGTTCTAACACAGCTAAGCTCGGAAATACACCACTGAATTCGGAACACTACACTTACTTTATACTCAAAGCTTTAGGCTGTTAGCACAAGGCAAACAGGACACACCACACAATACACTGAACTTGGCATTTATTCATTACTAAGGCCAGCAAATGTCACTATCTGTAGACCACAGAGCTTCCCTCGTCTTTGGAAACCTCCTCTCAGCCTTATAGTCCGGCACTCATTTATGTTTCCAAGACACCCAATTACAACGGGGTGAGATTCCAACAATCCAGCTCTTCGCCCTCCCAGCTCATCTCTTTTCTAGTACATAGTTTCACATCTCTAAAGTATCCTAGCAGCAAGACATTCTTCATTCAAATGTATCTACAGCAACACAGTTCTGGAACTCTCCTCTCACACCACTTCCCTACCCTACTTCCCATCTCTCCTTCGTTCTCTTGGAAAGCATCAAGCTGGACTGTGTGGTGGGATCGGAATATTGAGCTGCAAAAATAAAGAAGGACCCTGAGGTCCAGAACAGGGAATTGGGCACCTAAATCTGGATTGGGACTGTAAACTCTCTCAACTCTCATTGAATCAGAGCCAAATTCTGAAGTGTGCAGGGCAGCCTGGCCCATCAGCTCATAGAAATCTGCCCAGTCCCATCATGTTGGGCCATGATCTTGCTGAATATGAAGATTTTGTGGGGTAAGAACTCAGTAAATAAGAGTTGAAACCCTGAGATGTCGCTTGAATGGGTGCCTGAGGATCCCAACAACTGTTTTACGGCCCCATTGCCGTGTTTATGAGCCAATATGAACTCCAAAGATTTGGAATTCTGAACAACTGGGGCTACCAGCTTTAGTCAACGCTGGTCGCTCATCTCCTTCTACCTCTTGGAAGGCAACATCTGCAAACAGAACCTCCCTCTGAAATCTAGCTCTTGTTGCGCACACTTGTCTACTGGCATCCCAGAAGTGAAGAAAAAAGACCAAGACTCAAAACAAATCAGGGGCAATTAAAAAGGTGATTATCCTAGGGGGAATAATAGGGAAGAAGAGCCTGGAAAGAACCTACCCTGACCTGCTACATGCTTGGGAAGTCCTCGTGCCTTCCCTCGCTCCTTATGATTTAGGAATCAAGGCCTTTGAGTGATGCTGATGGGGAAGGTGCCCTGATGCGAACTGAGCCGCTCTTGTAGAGGAGTTGGCTCAACGTCTTTATTTACACGGGATCTCATTTCATGGCCCTTCCTGGAAGCAAAACTCCCACCAGTGTCACCAGGAGAATCCTAGTTCTCCTGGTCCTAGTGCCTGATCCTAGTGCTAGGATTCATGGCACATTTGTGGCACTGTGAATTAACCTCCGATCCTTTCCGCCTCCAAAGCCTTTCCTTTCCTGGGAGGTGACCGAACACGGCGACCCCCAAACGGGCCTTGTAGGATGAGAGCACAGCCCATCCTCAGCATCCTCGGATCGACGAGCAATTCCACACTGCCAAAGCACTGGAAGACCAAGCCCAAGCAAAGGGTCAGGCTGTTTAACACCCTCACAGTGCACAGTTAATCCATAACCTTTGCATCCTACAACCTCTTCCATGCATTCCCATTTCCCTCCTGTGAACCCCCTCACTCTGTGTAGAGCTGTGTTGTGCAGGCAAAGCAGAATAACCTGACCTCAGGAAAAAAAAAGAAAAAGATTTCCTAATCCTCCTCGGAAATAAAACAGAAAAGCTTCTAATACGATCAGAACAAAAAGCAGATTAGAAGCCTCTAATTAATTTTGTGGCCTTTATTTAATCAAAGAAAAAAAATAAAAGGAAAGAAAGGAAAGGAAAAGAGAGAAAGAAAAAGTGCAGTGACATTTACTCTTTTGCCTCAGCCAGTTTATTGTTCATCTCTTTACTTTTCTCCTTGTCCTCTGGCTTTGCTGTGTTGGAAGTCTCGGCGCTCTTTTTCTTGGCAGCCCGGCCAGATGCAATCTGCTTGTCTTTGGCCTTTTTCAGGGGTTTATGGCTTGTTGTGGTCTTTTTTGGTTTAGAAGGCTTTACGCTAGGTTTTTCCACCTGCATGGAAGGGCAACATGCGAAACAGCAACAGAGAGAGAGAAAGAGAGAAAGAGACACACACAAGGACAGGTGGAAAAGAGGATTTAGATCAGAAACATCATCCAGGAGACAGTGAATGTTACTTCTCTACCTAGCTACACTGTGCCACAAAGTGAAGGGAGCAGAGGGCTGCAGGAGGAGTTGTAAATGGGCAACTCCTTCCCAGTGGTCATGGACACAGTGACAGCAAGTCCATGCCCATACACTTCAGCTGAGATTGCAACTTAAGGCATATTTGTAGTAAGGAGCTGCCCTCTGACTCATCGTTATATGGGCTTAATAAAATCGCATTAATTGTTCTGGTCCTAAAATCTTCGAATGCAGATTTGTGGCCAGGATACAATAAGTTAATTATATTTTATCAGTTCCTTCACCTAAAGGATGGTTATAATGGAGGAAAATTATTTGGGCATAGCTGAGGCCCAGGACACCAAGTGGCAAGGGAGGAAAAGGCCAGAGAAGTGTCCAGATTGTTTTTTTGTAGCCCCTAGAGTAAGGAGGGCTGCTTTAGGTGGAAAGGAAGCCTTGAGCTCCTCCTTGCTGGCCCTCCCGGCCCTCTGAAACTTCACAAATCTGAGCAGTTACAAACTCTGGGGAAGACTGAAGGTCCTAGGTTCAAAAACTGCACAGACTGGCTCCACTTAGCTGCAGATCCTCAGCTGCTCCTAGAAAACAAGGCTGGTAGAGATTGCAATCCAGGCCATTCTTGACCCGTGTCCGTCTAATCAAAGACAAATCAGCTTACTGCCAAAAGCTCTCTGAATTCACCGCAGATATGGTTCTTACCATGCAATTCCTGGGATAAAGTATAATGACGGGTGTCTATAGATTTGGAGTTGGAAAGAGATACTGGTCTATAAAAATGAACTGGGAAATGACAATGCAAAAAGAAAACCCTCTTAATCTGGGCCTTACTCTCCCCTGTTGACAGTTTGAGGTAGGGCAACCTAGACCCCAAAATACATCAACCTGTTCTAGAGTCCATCTCCAAAGTGGATCCCTAGATGCTGGCGATGAAGATAGCACGTAAGGGAAATGAAAGCAGGCAGGGTCGAGCCCAGCCTTTTGGTTTAGACACATCCCAGCACCAGGTGGGATTCCACAGGGTGGTCCTCGTTGGCCTGCGCTGCGTTTCTCACCTTTGGAGGTTCTTTGTAGGGTTCACTGTAGAGGGTGCGTATCCTTCTGCGTTCCAGGAATTTGTTATCGGCTGGAGAAGGTTTACTGGTTTCCCCTTTAAATTGAGCACTGTAACTGGTTTCGTGGGTCATTTTCTCCTCTGGAGGCTTGTACTGGGCCTTAGCTTTTATAGCTTTCACAGGCTTGACATCTATCCAAGGTCTGAACTCGTTTCTGAGGGAAAAAAGAAGAGTGCAGGAATTAAAACAACAGAACAGAAGAGGCGACACAGACACCCCTATATGTAAAGAAACATTACCCAAGCCTCTAAGCAGTGAATTGTATCCTTCCTCCTTTAATGCACCAGATTACACCCAGCAGCTCTGTTTATTCTGTTAAAGAACAGTTTAAAATAAAGCCGTCTTAGAATTAAAACCCCAGAAGATTGAGAAATGCAATGTTTATTAAGCAACCAGCTATGGCTTCTCTTTAGTAGCTGCTGCTGCTGAATTTCAGAGTTACTGAAAAAAATACCACTATCTTTCTTTTCTCTTTTTCCACAGCAGTGAGTTCTTGAAAATATATATATTTATATATATATCTATCTTTAAATAGAGATTTTTAGCATCTAATGGACACATTTGGTTTCCTGTCCACAGAATTCAGGTCTTGATTTTTTAAATTCCTCCCAACAGAGCACCAACATCTTTCTAGAACTGAAGAATAATATTGCATTTGCTCACTGAAAATTGCCATTCATCTGAGAAAATAACCCTATTTTATGAGAATGGAAATGGAGAAATCCCAAGTGTGTTGCTACCTAAGACAGTTCATTTCTCCTCAGACATAGCTCCAGGCAGTTTAGATCCTAAAAACTTCAACATAAGCAAGGAATTATCCTAATGATCGTGAATTTTCCTCAGGGAACAAAGCCCTTGTCTGGATTTTGGGTCCTCGGATGCAATGGGAGGTCTGCAGTCCCTATCCCTCCTGTCTAGATCCACCTGGCCACCTTCAGGTGGTGCTACTCATTTTTAATCTCGTTTATTAGGGAAAAGAGCCTCATGGAAGGGTGCTATGTATGTGCCAACCGGTTCCTTCCTGTACAGGTCTGATCATCCTGATTCGGTATCAGTCAGCTTTGCCAAAAGAGAAGGATTTTGAAGATGCTCCATTTTAACCTTTATGCAAACAGGCAGACAGCCAAAAGCCAGAGGCTCCGGAAAGCCTCCGCTTGGGTGTGCTCCCTTCATTAGTCACCAGACGATCCACTCAGACAGGCAGACGGGGCTGCAGAAGTTCAGCTGTTTTCCCCCGGGGTTCGTAATAAGGGATGTCCTTCATGTGCAGGATCAGTGGGTCTCCCTGCCCCATCTCCTAGCACATTTAGTCCATCTACTAGCCCCACTACAAGTGATGGAGAAGCCTTCTCTTCTAAGGTCAAACCAGTCTCCTGAGTACATTTCTGCTCCCAAGACACATATTTAGGTCTCATTTTTTTCTGCCAAGTGACCGTGCTCTTGTTACAGCCAGTGCAGACTTAGTCAACATGGTCAACGGAGCCTCCTGGGGAGAAGGTGGCTGATTTCAATGGGCTGAACAACTCTTTGGGTTCTTGTTGACTCACTGGGGTTCCCTTGCAGGTGACATAGCCTGGGTGAAGACCCCAAACATGCAGGTGTCTGTGAGCTGAATCTCCATCTCTTTATCCTTCCCTATTGTTGATTCCAGCTACATCTACTTTATCTTTTCCCCATATTTATTCATTTCCCTCCCTCTCACTTATGACTCAGCCCTTCTTGGGCTTCAATAATTCTGCCAAATCCAGTTTGAAAGGTGCTATTCTTCCTGAACCGTGTTGCACCTTAGTAGGCAATACATGAATGGACTCATCTGTGCCCCTTTGGTTGCTATTCACCAACATCACCCATTCTTCTATAGTCATTTCACTGCTGTCCTTTGCTAAAAGATCTCTTCCACATCAAGATTTGAGAGAAAGAATGCAAATGTCTTTAAAAATCTGGATTAAAGTTGTAAAAACATGCTATTTCACTGGAATATATTACTGATAAACTCAAAGATGATTCCAAGTTTGTCAGAAGACAGGAGGAGTCTTTCTAGGATCCAGTTTTGTTCTTTAAGTAGACTCTATAGTCTCAACTGCTCTCCCAAAGGAAACAAGATCATGGAAAATTTTCCCTCTCTGTCACTTAGGTCCCTTCCTAGCAACTTCTGAACCCATTTGCTGTTTTCACTCAGATTTGCTGCAGGAAAAACTTCCAACACATTCCCTCAAAATCATCAACCGGGCAGAGGAGGAACATTGAAAAGGTGTCCTCCAGCCAAGGGAAAAGCCAGGTACAACCTGTTTTTTAATCACTCCAAGGCCACAACCCAACAGCAACGCTTCTGCCAGGCCAAACAGCAAGCCAGAGCCAAGGTGTAAGCACAAATCATCATTTATGCAGCCAAAAAGACAGAGACAAAGGATGAAGACCGGAATAGGAGGTGGATTTTGGGACACAAATCAAGACTAGTTCATCCCACTGCACATAAAATGCTGGTATATGGAGGCGAGCTTGGAAGCTTGGGTTTGTTAGCATAGTGCCTCATTATGTGCTGCATTAAGCAAAAGCGCAGCAAGAGACAGGCTGCTGCCTAAAAAGCCTGTGATCAGTTAAAAACGAGCATGATTTCCTCTGCTGTTCTCCTTATTGATGTGCTTTGCTGGGCTTAATGCAGAAGTAACAGGTTTGTGAGTATTCAGCTCGAAAGGACCCTTGACTTGCCTGTATCTGCTGAGATGAGCCTGGCTTTGTAGCAAAAAAAGAGCCCTGGTTCTTGGTTGAACATTTGCTGACATCCTATGTGTAACAGCTCTGCAATGGATCAGCCAGGATCTTCTCCGGAAATGGACATTAAAAACCTATTGATCTTGACACACTTCGCAGTGCTGACAAGAGAGTTATAGATACCAGAGGTGTGAAGGGCTAGAACAGCACAGGGATTTGTTAAGCATCTTGAAATCCTTCCTGAGGATGTGAAATGCTTGATTTCACATCCTTAACTACAACACAAGAGCCAGTCCCTTAGAGCAAAGGTGAGCATGGGCCACGTTTGCATGGTGACCTACCTGGGACAGACCCAGGTCCCCTCTGCTGCGACCACACTCCATGTCCCACGTGCTCAGCTCTGCACATCTTCAATCCAGAGCCTCCAGAGGCAATGGAAGGAAGGGAGAAACACAGACCTTTTACTAAAGCCTGACATGGTAGGACAATCTTAGTGTCCATTTTTGGTGTTTAGGCAACATATACCATAAAAAGCAGCTACTAGAATAGCCACAGGCTGCTCTGCGCTGGTTTCCTCAGTGCAGAGGTAGTATAAGGTTCCTAAATCTGATTCCTGAACAAAGCCCAGCAATAATTTGGAAAAGTAGTAGCTACTAGTTACTGATGTACAAATGGTGTTCAGCACAGCTAAATACCATTTAGATCTCAGCTGTCATTCCACTCTACTTGAAACTGGCCTCAAGTTCTGAGACATTAATGTATCTCAAAAATGCTATTCTGGAAAATTATACACTCATTACATGCAGAGAAGATGTGAGAGAGAAGAAGACACCTTTAAGTGTTGATTCATGTGGTATTAGACTAGGAAAAATGTCTGCTCTCTAAGGTACCGGATCAGTTGCTCCTGTGACACTAAAACTAATCCTGTCTTGGAAAAGGGCCCTGTAGCTGTGAAACCTCCTCCGTTAGCATTTAACATTCGTATTTTTTCCTGATTCTACTAAGGACAATCTGAAAGGGCTAGGAAGTCCCTCTATGAAGCTAAAAGTCAAACTGCTTCAGAAAGAGTATTTCAAAACATCATTTTCCTCTTTAATATTCCTCTAAACAAAACAAAAGTGAAAATATAAATCTATTTGGGTGAATCTATATAATGTTTTTGAATGGAATTTTGAAACAATTATTTTTGACATTCTAGAACTATCATTTTTGAAAGTGTATTATTTGCTCCCAACTAACCTTTTCTCTCTTAAACAGAGGGAGAATGTCCAGCATCCTGGACCCAGATGATTCTTTGCTGCTTCTGAGACCCTGACAAGATACTGCAACACAGACTGTCTTCTGAACACCCCCCAAAAAAAAGGATTTTATCACTTTAGCACATCTCCCAGGCCTCTTTGAATAAAAGGTCAATTCCAACCAACTCCTACTGTAATTGTCTTGTTGACATATAAGATCTGCCAGCACAAACCCAAGAAATAACAATTCTTTCTCTGCTACATTCAGCATGAAGTGTTCCTGTCTCTGACTCCAATGCATAGACTTAAAGCCAGCTCTATTCTCTAATCCCCTTGTTATTATCTTGTAAACAGTAATTTACTGTAAAGCTGCGTTGAGGCTGTGAATGGTGTAATGAAGTTCCTGGTGCCCAAGATTATTTTTTTCTCCATACATTAACAGGCAACCTCTAGCCAACATACCCCCCCCACACAAAGGAAATCAATAAGACAATATATAATGAGTTGCGCCCAGAGACGAGAACAATTTGACATATTTATGTGCAAATGTGAAACTTCAACAAGGCACAATGGGAGCAGGCAGTATCTATGGACATCTCCAGCTGGGGCCCATCAAGAACAGCAGCGGTGTAAAAGAGCAGGAATACACTGAGGTTTCAATAGGATGGTTGCAGGACTGATTGAGCCAGGCTATAAGTGAGATGTGATTAAGATGCTGAAAGAGGTGGAATCTAGTCAATTTGGCAAGAAGATCCCTCTCCACAATTCATTTCTGAAAGGTGCTCGAATCAGCTGCCCATAAATCAGGAATATTGTGCTGCAGTAGGGTCAGTGTTCCCCATGCAACCTTCCAAGGATGCAGAACTATTATATTATTTTTATGCCCAGAGTATCACAGATACAGGGATGAAGGTGATGGTGAATATGGCAGAAGTGAGCCCAAGGCTCTCTCTACATCCTGGTGGATAAATACTCATGGGAACGGGTATGATGGTAAATATCCGTCCTGTAGAAATGGCAGAAATTATGAAAGCTGCAACTCAAAATACAATTTCAACGTTTGCTTTGTAGGGACTGATTTGCCAACGATCTAAAATGTTACTACTCACATTTCACTTCCCTCTGTTCAGCCCAAAACACAGACCCAACTCTACTCAAATGGAAAGACCATGCATGGTCATTGCACCCTATTACGGTGACCAGAACCTCAGGGTCACCTCCTCAACCCGAACCAGGACACTGAGAGGGCCACAAAGTTAAACAATCAAAACAGCTCAAAATGTGGATGCTTTGGTAGAGGAAAATCTTTACTGATGAAGCACTGTGGGATTACGGTTTGCAAAAGAGTTGTCCTAGTCAGATCTGAGCGGGCTGCAGGAATCTGGGGGATCCCAACTGCTCCTCAAAGGATCTGCTGGGTCCCTGAGAACTACACCTGAAGCAACAAGGCTCACCTGGTAATATATCTTAAGGCCCCAGGGGAAAAAATGTAAGCAATTTTCATAAAGGAAATGTTGAACAACTTGCAGTGACAGCGCAGCACAGAAAAATCTGCTTTTCTTCAAGTGCAAATGTTTTCTAGGTCAGTTCATATCCAGTGCAATGAATTTATTGCTCCTCCCATGTAAACAGGGGCATTAACGACCTCCTGCATCAGAGCTGCCACTGCCTGCTTTGAAAAAGCTACGCAGGACCCTAAAATGTGATTTTAAGAGGGGAATCCAGCACAGCAAGGTGCACTAAGGTGCACTGGGGAAAAACCTGCTGTCTTGACCTTCTTGGATGCTCTGGTGCGAAGCAGCTTAAGCTTCTTGCCAGCTCTCACTGCCCAGATCCTGGCCCTGGGCCAGGATGGGGGATGCTTTCCTGATGCTGCAGTTTAGCTGCACAGGAACTGCAGGGTTTGTCCCTTAGGTAGAAAACAGAGAGGGGTGGAGATGACAGGTAAGATTTTGCCCAAGTTTGTTCGAATTATCATCCAAATCACAGGTACAGAATCATGCATGTCTCCAAAGGAAGGTCCTCTGATGTAAAACAGAAGCTTGGGTTCTCTGGATGAGATGATTTGCCAGGATGTATTTTTCTACTCCCTTTAGGGTCTCCTTCCTTTCCCTCCTGTCTGTGTTTCTAATGCAGCTCAAAACCAGCGCTGCTCTTCGATTTCCTTTCTTGCCTGCCCGACAGCGTAATTGCTTGTCCTGATGTGTGAGCAGAAATAGAATCAGCACTAGAGGGGGCAGAGGAGGAACACGGCGAAACTTAAATAGCAGGTGCTGCTCTGTCGTGCAGGGGAGACCCGGCTCATTATTATATACTCATCACTGTAGTATCTACTATATGTTTGTATTTAATTTCCTTGCATAGATTGGTTGGGCATTAGTTTTTCTAAAGCTTAAACACGCACTTGAAAAATGAAGGAACTGCTTAGATATGGTCTCAGTGTCAGATCCTGTAAGAAGGCAATAACGGTATAGGCTCTAATATGACCCTATATTCCAAAGGTTGCAAAAGGTTTACACGTCCAGGAAGGTAATAAGGCAAAATTAGCTGTTGTGTGGCCAAAGGGGCAGCTAGGACGGTGTCCTTAATCCGTTATCGACACGCTCAGTGCGAACTGTAACTGCATGGATCAATCTGCTCAGCGTTTCCATCCTCTCTGCCTCTCTGTCCAGGCAGCTGTTCCACATCCTTCCTGTGTGCGTTCCAGCCCCAACAACACGGTCATTCCCTATTAATATTAAACTGAGATCGCTAACAGGCTGTCAAAGGGCCACTGCAAAGAAAATACATATTTCTTCCACCTGTATTGCTCGTGGCAGCCGAACACGTAGTGTCTGACCCTGCAGTCTCTTGGCAGCGTCCCCTCTGCCCCCAAAGTGCCAGCAGAGCTAATGGAGATAGTGATGCAAGGTCACAGCCTGGCCCTGTGCTCGCTAATGTATAGGTTTCCCAGGCTCCTATGGCACAGAGAAGCCTGGCTCTTGCGTCACAGCATTTTAGCCTATTTTATCCTCTTTCAGTCTGCAAAGTAAAACATAAATAATCCAAATCCAACACGCATGGATGTTTGGATGCACAACACGGTGCTCTCAGAAAGGGAAAAGAAATCCAAATCAGTGCCAATTCCTCCTTCATTCCGGTTGGAGAAGCTGCGTTTCCACTATATTCTGAGCATGTTAAACAGGTTGGTGAAGTCGGGCACAGGAGACAGGCTACACACGACACACGCAGCATGACAGCAAGGCCACTACGAGTAACACAGCCCACAAAGTGGATAAAGGCAAGATTAACCCAGATTTGGTCTGCTTTCCACTACCACCAAGAAATGCACCCACTGAAGCCTTCTTAAACTGCAAGGCTGTAATTGTTTTTAACCAAGAGACCCGATAGAGATGGGTGTGAACCGCATATAAAGAAGAGTCGAGACTTGAATAAAGATCTTGACTTAAAGGATTATTGAGATTAGGAAAAGCAATGAAAAGTGAGGGTTTTTTTCCCCCTGCTTCTTTACCTCTATCTTTAAAACTGTCTCACTTCAGGGCAGCAAAATATAGAAGTAAATGTGATTTGTGCACCATAGGAAGATGCCAAATTTACATGTCCAGGCAGCTCCCGCTCCAGACTCTGGTAAAACCAAAGCGAAACTTGTCACAGCAACTCCCCGGGGCTACGTGGCTGTAACCAAGAGCAGGATGACATCCATCCAAGTGTTTTGCATTTAACCCAACAGACTTAATACTTAATACTATAGAAAATAAGAGTAATATCCCTTTGCCCTCCACATCACCACCCTTCTCTGCGAGCTTTGGAAGCCACCAGCATCACCGATGCATCAATAATTAAAAATGAGGAGGATTTGGCTCCCAAACAACCAGATTAATCCCACGGTACCGACCCAGTAAACACTGGGACCATCTAGGGTGTCTCAGGGGAGTCTGGGAAGGAGACAGCCCAAAACACAGGAGCAGATGGCAATATTGTGATAGCTCTTCCTAATTAGGTACAACACGATGCAAGCGCATGAGGCAATTACTGGTTGCTGCTGGTACCCAGGACGCTGCCCGCACAAAAGCTGCTACGGAATAAAAGAGCAGAATTGTTGCAAAGATTCATACAGGAGATGGTACAAAAGTACCAACACCAAAGTTAACGTGTCCGAAGACACGGCCGTAGGTGGTCGAGTAGCTCCCTCCCCGGGCTGGGTTTGTGTCTCCTGGTCTTCGAGAGCGACAGAGAAATGCGCTACCCTCTCCTCGGTTAGCGTCGATGTTGTCCTGGTTGTTCCACAAACACAGCAACATCTTTTCCCTAAAAATAAATCATCACAAGCCTTAGCAGCCCTAAAAACCAAGCAACCAAAAAAACCCAACAGGATCACAGAATCTGCTTCCCAAAAGGGATACTGTTAACTTAGAATTGAATAAAAATATTCCCGATTATTCAATTCTTTGCCTTGTTTCTGCTAGCATCTCTGTCCTGACTCCGGTATCAGCTCTCTCCTTGGCTCTAGCACTGCATGTGCTCCGCAAGGATCTGCAATCACAGATCTACCTGCCAAAATGCAGACTAGGCTGCCAGCACATGCAAGTGTGCCTTGCAATGCCTTTTCGAAAGCAAAATAAAACCCCACATCTCCCAGGTATTAAATTTAGGGAATAAAGATACAAAGCGCAAGTTCTGCAACTCGTCTGCAAAGAGCATGCATGGAGGATTAGTTATAAATATGCATTTTCGTAGGCATAACAAATGTTTACAACCTCTCTGAGCCGTTCGTATCCACTGGGTAAATACTATGCATTTAGAAACGACTTGGGCTGCAAATACTTCTGCTTTTGGAGCTGTTCCAATCTTAATCGGGAAAAGAAACATGCTAGGGACAAATGCATTAAGCAGATACTTAATTGAGAGATGAGACGGGAGAAGAAGACGCTGCTCCCGTCTCCCAGGCAAAGCCTGCATGTTTTAAACACACTCCCAGATTGATATTTATTGCAGCTGACAGAGCAGAAAGGCTCAGAAGAAGCACTTCTTCCTCTCCCATAAATAATTCACTCCTTGTAACAGTTCATAAAATGTTTATATTAAGTAATAATTAAATATTGCTTTTAAAAAAAAATTATAATGAGCATTACAGCCAAGCGCAAAACATAATCCCAAACGAGGGCGGGGAAAACGAACTTGTCTTGCAACTGTCACGTTGCATTTTCTCCGCTGAGAGTAACTCGGTGCAAAAGCAGTTAAAAGATGTGGGTTTTTGCTACACCACTACTCCCCTCTGCTCTGTCACTTCCAATCCACATCCAGTCTGGAATCGCGGGTCTCCTTCCACTGAGCTCTGCAAGATGAGCAGGGTCTGCTCACACGTGTGAACGAACTCTTGTTTTTTTACTTGGTTTTCGCTCTAATAACCATGGAGTGGGTTTTAGGTCCCCTTTCTGTCTCTTTTCAACCTCTGCCATTGAGTCTCAGGCCTCTGCCAGGGCAGAGGGTTTCTGCTTTGCCCCATTTCCTTCCCTGTGCTCTTGGGAGATGCCAGCTCCCTGGACACCGCAGCTCTAGGGCCACTTTTCCTCTCACACCACCATGGTTTGGTCCCTTGGGATGATGTCCAAGGGATGCTCCATGGTAAGAGCGCATGGAGCTGCTCCACGCTCCTGCCTGGCTTTGTGTCCCAGTATTTCAAATCACGTTTGAGCAAGTTCCAGGCATCTATCCCGTCGCCGTGAAAAAAGGGAAAAGCCCAATAAGTCCCTCAAGGGAGTCTCTAGCTGGGTCTCACAAAAGAGAGGTGCCCAAATTCACTAAGTGCACCTGAAAATGCCAGCTGTGGGCAGCTATGAGGATCATACATGGTACCTCCTTGTCCAAATTTCACCTGGATGCGAGACATTCGGACTCCAAGATGCAATTACCGGAGGGGAGAAGAGAAGGTGGCGGGGTAATAACTGAGGGTCAGCAGGAGGCTTTAAGATACTATGAATCAAACATCATCACGCATCCGCCGAGGCATTTTTTATTAAAACTGTAATTGCTTGGTCCAACCTGCGCCCTGGGGAGCCTAAAGAAAAGCAAGGAGTACCAAGGTCATTGCAGACAGAAAATCAATGCAGGGAATGAATGGTAATGTGGGGTGGGGTTTTTTTTGAGATTCATAGAGGGAAACTGTAGGGGTCTCATACCAGCATTGCCAGAGAGGCACAATATCCCTGAGACCTCACACTTGCTCCAGCAAAGCACTTAGCACAGTTTTAACTTTACATTTTTAACTTTAAATATCAAAGCCTTCCTCTTCTTGATCGTTGCTACAGCGGGTTCAAGTATTCCAATGGACCATTATATTCCATATATGCAGAGAGAAGGATTCACTTCTCTGGGTTGTTCTGCTCTCTAGAAAAACAATTCAGTGTTTTCCATCTTTTTGCAGTGAAATTCCATGTTTCCAGCCCCTCTGAGGAGTCTCCTCAGGGCTTTCACCATTTAGTCCATGACTCTAGTGCACAAATCCAAAAAATCAACACAACACTCTACACGAGGCTTTCCTAAAGTGGAAGGATGTTGCTTCTTATACATGACTTTCCTCTACGTATATCACAGTATGTTACTAGCCACAAACATCTGTGCTGGTTTGTTTGTTTTTGCTTATTTTGACAGTACACTTGACGTCTGATTTATGATCCACTGCAGAATTACTACTACACCAGCTGCTCCCACCTTGCCCTGCTACAGCTGATGGTTTCTACCTCTCTATCACACTCTGCCCTCACCTTTCTGGACCTGCATCCTATTCATTTCATGCTGTTTTTCCAATGTCTTTGAATGCCAATTCCAGCACGCAAAAGCAATTTAGCCAAACACAAATTATGGACTCAATACAGGGGCACGTGCAGGAATACGAACAGAAATGTGTGTGGTAGCAGTACTAAAAAAATAACTTCTTTACAGATAAACAGTCTTCTATATGATCTTGCATTGAGTATTATTGCATGACTTTCCTATAGTATCTTATTTCATGAGTATAGGATCTCCAAGGGCTCCTAGCACAAGAGCTGCACTGAAGTGTGTTCATTTACCACTGCAGAAGTCCTCAACACCTGCAGCACCTCTATGGGCTTCCTAGGGAATATCTTCACTCCTGCAAATGCAGAAAAGAGACGCGGTGTTCACAGCAATTGGGGCTATGATTTCCCTCGTGTGACTTTCTGCCTATTGCATCCACGGAGTTTTTAAGTCAAGGGCATATCCCCAAACCTGGATGCTACCAGGCTCCTGGCCCACGCTGGGCAATAATGGTCTTAAAAGGCTCATCTAAAAGCAGCACAAGGTCAGCAAAGTAAGGAGAGCCTCACAGAGGTGAGGCACCTCTCCTGGGATGTCTTCTCCTCGGGGAAGGAGCCCTTGAGACAACATTTCCAGGCTGGAAAGGCACGAGACTCTCAAGGAACGAAACCATTTTCCCTCTTGCAGCATCCTGTGCTGAGCTCTGAGCTTTACAGCTTTATATTGCTGCACCCACCGTCTTCATCCCTTCCTGGGAGATAGATATGAGAGCAGATATGAGAGCGACTGCTACCTTAGCATCAAGGCGGGCGCAGGGAGCATTTACACCACGGCGTGGAGCAGGGAGCACCTCTTGCCTGTGTGCCAGGTGTTTGGGGAGCTGCTCTCTCGCTGCATGCAGCCCTTCAGGAAGCCTCCTCGGTGGCGCCGCGCGGCTTCCCCTCCTCCTTTCCATGCCGCGGTGTCCTCTCTCCCTCTGGCCACTTGCCAGCACAAAGTGTCTCTCGGCAAACCTCAGCTCTCGACAAACCTCAGCTCTTGGAAAAGCTCAGCGCGAGTTGCCATAGCTACTCGCCGACTCCGTGCTGAGCTCTGCCGCTCGGCTGTGGCGGGTGCTGTTATCGCCCCGACACGCAGCGTCTCTCCCAGCTATCGGCCCCATGCAAATCTAACCCTTAGTAGCATCGTGCTTTGGGTTCCTGACAGTACCTAAACCCCTTTGCTCTTATATTTCATGCCCATTTTTGCTTCCCTGGAGCGATCAGCCTTCATAGGACAGACATCAGTCTCAGACTGGGCAACCTCAGACCCCCGCCTTGTTTTCCCCATCTCTCACACCTTCCACACATCTATTTTATACCCAAAGAGAGCACAAAGTGTCATTTAATCACCCAGATGGCTCATCCTCTATCTCATTCCTCCCTTCCCTAGTTTTACTCACTCCAACATACAGAGATGCTGCTCAGTCACACCGGTAGTAGCGGGCAGCTCAGGCTTGCAAAAGTGCTTGCAAGACACTCCACGGGCTCAGGGTTTCAAGCTCCACAATCAGAGTAGATGAGAAAAGAGTTTCCATTTCAAAGTGAAATGGCACCTTCAGGGCACCTGAAGCTTCTCCTCCAAGCGCTCCTTGGTGAAAGGCAGGAGCTATCCAGATCCTGCACCATCCCCATTAACTTCTTCCCTCGCCCTTCATCCCATACATTAACACAAAACTGAGGTTTCTTCACTGATATGCACCAACCTGGCCAGCTCCAGCTTTCCTAAAACCATTTTTTAGCCAGTTTAAATGTATTTCTGACTGATCCAGAACTACCCATAAACTTGAGCTCTCTATGAAGGTTGCTCGGCTTTGTTTCAGGAGAAAAATGTTGGATCCTCTTCTCTGGCAGATTAGCTCTCTGCCAATCTGCCCCTCTGCGTGTGTGGTCTACAAAGCCATCTGTAACTTGATTAATGGGAAATTGGGAGAAAAAGGACAAAGCGGAGGACGGCATTAATATTGGATAATTAATGCTCTAATAAGGAACTTCAGATAAACATCATTTATTTGACAATTAACTCTTTTACCCAGGAGTCCCACAACAGGCATGCTGCTTATCCTCATGGTACTCTTAGGAATAGCTCTGTGAATTAAACAGCAGAAAACTTGGCCCCTCTATGTCTCTACTGTGACTAGACATGAGGACTGCTCCGATCCAGAGGTGATAACACTGCCCTTGTGAATAACATGGTTCCAGAAGTCTTTGCCCTCTCTCCAAAATGCTATTGTCCTCTGCAAACATCCCTCATTTCTTCCTCTTCTGAGCCAGAGGAGTAGCAAACACATCTGAGCAGATGCACACACCTTCAGCTGTCTTAAAAGTAAGAACAGAAAAGCAGTAGCAAAAGAGCAGGGCAAGGACAACCTTACAAAGCATTTCAGCGAGAAAGTTTTGGATGGTTTCCAAGAAAACACCTGCAAGGTTGCACCGATGCAGGTGCTAATTGATGTGGGAAGGATGTTGCTGTGCAGGCAAAGCTTGGCTGCATCCTGGACCTGCTGTGAAACGTGTTTGTATCCCTGGTCCATGCATGGCAATTCCCAGAATGAGCTGCTCCACTGGAAGTCACAAGGCACTTGGGGAGCACCAGTGCATCTCTCCAGGGCATCTTTCCATGTGGAAAGGGCATCTTTCCATCCTCATGCAGAGGGAAAACTGCCCATGGGACTGTCACAGGGACAGCAGTGATTTTTACCACTGCATCCAGCCCCTTTATTGCCTGGCATGAACGTTTTGTCTTGCTGCACACACACCCTTTTTGCAAAGTGCTGTGGGGTCTTTTCAGGTGAAGGCACCATTTAAGCAAAAGGAGCTATTATTAGAATACAAAATGTATTCTCTATACGATAGTGGTGATGTTGGACTCGAGGAGGAGAGAAGCATTAGAGATTAAAGCAGTAACTTGGTTCAGAGCCCTGTGCACGCGCTCGTAAAGGACATCAGAAGGATATCTCAAACACTGAGCTTTAAGTGAAGAGAGAGAAAACGTCCCTTATCCTTTAAAACTCCCCTAAGATTTTCTTTCCATTCCTGGCTGTCACCAGATCAGGAAGATATCTACAGATATCCATAATCTTGGATCAGAGCAGCAAGACCTATCTGAACATCAGACCCAGAACCGCGGATACACTGGGCTAAAAGCAAAAAAAAGCAAGACTGATGTTAGAGTGCAGAAGTACTTAGAAAGTGAAGGCTTGTTTGGCTGCTGGGAGACAGGAAAGGCAAAGGTCATGCTCTGAACGTGACACAAGACAAATTTATAGTGGTTGTTCGTGATTTACTTGGCAAAGGGAGGTGCGGGGGAGTTCTGCCGTCTAAATTAGCTGATCCATCTCCTCTTATCTTTATTTATTGCTTGTGTTACAACCTTGAAGCTGCCAGGTGTAACTGGGGTCTCTTCTCTGCCTCTGCTGCTGCATCTGGGAAAAACAAGTCTCTGCCTAAGAAGCTGGTGGTTCAAATAGGAAAGGGGGAAGGAGAAACATTTGACAC
Source organism: Crypturellus tataupa (assembly GCA_034781795.1). Lineage (NCBI taxonomy): Eukaryota > Metazoa > Chordata > Aves > Tinamiformes > Tinamidae > Crypturellus > Crypturellus tataupa. Next base: position 1,210,097 of record JAWLRI010001071.1, read on the forward strand.
ATCCTCTGGAGGACACCTGACTTTGCAGACAAAGGAAACAGGAAAATCTACCCGGATTTCTGCAGAGCATTTGATAGAGGGCCATGTGGGAGATTATTAATTAAGGCAGTGTGACATGGAGCTGGAAGCGGGGTGAGGGAAAGGAAAATGCAGGGAGCTGAAGGGCCGAGCTGCAGGCTGCAAGCAGGTTAGCAGTGTTTAACATTTTTAAGGTTGACTCTGGCAGAGAAAGTAGGACAAGGCCGATGAGATCTGCAAATGACACAAAGTTGTAAGCAGAATCAACATATAGGAGGATCGGGATAACACAGCGGAAGAAAGGGATTGACCTTGACCATGGAAGTCCGTTTGGATGAAGTGGAAAGTATGACAGCAATTCTTCTATTCATGTAGGTGCTCCAAGTACAACATAAGGATCCCTTGCTCTGCTCCAGCTTAATCTGGTTTCGGTTGGGAGGGATAAATCTCCCAAGACACAAGGAATAGTTACTCAGGAACAATTTTTCCTGGAAAATGCTATTACAGTTATTACATACTCATATGACAGGTCCTTGTGGTACCAGCAGTCACAGCGTCTCTTCCTGCAGCTAAAAGCAGATATCAGGTAACTGCTGAGCATTAGTCCTTAGTTAAAGCTGCCAAATACCTTTTTGAACTTCCTTTTCTGGATGCAAGAAAACTTCCTGCACCTTTCCCTTCCTTGCAGCAGACAGTAAAATTGGACCTATGTACCTATATGAGTTACTTTAAAAACATTAACAATCAAAAAAGAGAGTTGGTAACTACAACTGCACCAGCAAATTAAGCAGGCATAGGGCTGTTTTCTTACACCGAAGTCTGGAACAGTCCTTGTTCACACTATTGGACTCTTTTAATCCTCAAGACAAGGTGGTTGCATCCAGTGTGCTTCCCGGTATCATACCTGTTCCAGAACCAAGCCTGGGAGGTGCTAGGGACCATTTGAACAACCGATCACATCCCCACCACTGCTTGATCTGTTGATACAGATTCACCCTATGGATCCAACCAGAAATCTCAGATGACAATAGAAAATTTCACCGTGACAGACACAGCCGATAACGCTGGCATCTATCGAGCTTAATGTCAGTTGCTTATTCCACCATGAAGAAAAGGAATTAGGTGCTTAAAAAAAACCCCACTAATTTGCAGGAAAGATTCTGCACTGCTATCAGTTTCAATAAGGATTTATAATCCAGTCATATGAATGCAAACCCAGGAGATTTCACTAACTCTGCTCCAGACAGTAGCTGAATGTCAAATCAACCTCCACGCTTGACAGAAGCAGCATCACCAGGTATCTCAGCAAGGGGAGATCTATCTCCCATTGGAGATTTTCAGGGATGGTTTCAATATGCACTTTCATGGCAGGATGGGGATTTGGATTAGACAATCTTGGAGGTCCTTCCTGCCCTACATTTCCATGATTTTCACAATGGAAAATGAATTTATCACCCTCGTGCAGCCCGTCCCACCGCTCACGCATGAATGTGCTGCAAACATCCCTCGCAGAATTGTTACTCCTTCCCAAAGAAATACACACTGAGTTGCCAGCTCTGAGTCATTCATCTCTATAGCTACTACAAATTCCCATTTGCTCCACATCTTTACTACCTCCAGGGCTTGAGCTGAATGACATAACATTAGCAACAGGCATTTCATTAATACCAGACGCAGGCCCAAATTTTCCATTGAAGCCTTTCTGGTTTTGCCTCCTCTGATAGGAAATGGCTCACGGGCCAAAGTGATTTTCTTGGTTGAAAAGTAATTGCTCAGGAAACAAGTCTTTTGAATAAAGAATTTCAAAATTATGTTTCCTAGCACTACTTTTCTGGGGAAAATTCATCTCAACATTACTCATTCAGACAGGAAAAAGGGTGCAAAATCCCCACCTTGTTTTTACCTATCTCCTACAGGAAAAAAAAACCACAATGAAAGGAGAAGGTAAGACAAAGAGAAAACAGAACCCCCTTAATTATGACATTTTCCATGATTTTCCAAACAAAAGTGAAAACCATCTATTCCTTTTTTGCATTTTGGTCATGTGGTTTATTCATCTCCATTTATTCTCAGGGGGAGAAGCTCTGCCCAACCGTGTCAGGAGTTCAGAGAGGGAAAAACACTTTCAAGCTCTCAAACACTAGTGTTACCAAGGCCACCCATGTACCTACTACAGATAAAACCTTCTAATGGTGTTACCAGATCCTCTTACGTGACAGTGCATAACCAAACAAGAAGGGGCTCCATCCAGCAGCAACAACTACCAAAGGAGCTGAAAACTCTCCAGGATCCCAACTCCTAAAACTCAGCTCATGCCCCCTAAACTGAATTTTTCACAGCAGGTTGGGTAGCAGGAAGCCCTGAATGGCTCCATCACTATCTGCTCTCTGCAAATGCTTGTCTCTGTATGGCCAGTGACCAAAATTGCGTCTAAATCAAGGATAATCTTCCTGGGAGGCAGATTACTGGACTTGGGAGTATCAGGCATGGACTACCAAGCAGGCTCCATCATGCACGACTTGATCATCCTCAAACCTACTCATTTCCAAGGGGTCTAAAATGGATCTGTCCCCAACTGGGAGCAAACTCCATTCTCCGTGGCCATCCCTGCCAGGTCCTGTCTCTGCTCTGCATGTCCTGGATGGAGCTAACAGGCACACAGGATCTGCAACACTCGCTTGTCTCAGTATAAAAGGGACTTAAAGGGGAATTCCTTTAAATTTAAATTGAATTCCCCTTTAGCAGGTGACCTTGGGCTGACTGCATATCCCAGGCTGCGTTTCCACACCTGTAAATAACACTCACTGGCTTCATGGGCACAGAGCGAGTGCAGAAACCATCACCAGCTTGGGTTTCGCTGGGGAACTGTTTCCTCCTCCCTAGGACCTCACATTACGCTGATCTGCACTGGTGGCTGTAAGAAAATCTTCTCCCTCCCTGTTGCCTGCAGCTGGAATTCACCAGGAGCCTTCCCTGGAGCAGAAGAGCAGGAAAGGACTCAGAGGAGAAGCCCCACATTGGCCACCCTCTGGTAGATGGCATCCAGGAGATAATTTTGGCTGGTAGGAATGAGAATAGCAAATGGGACTTCCCTCTTTGCGAGGGATACTCCTTGGGAACATAACCCAGGGAGTGTTTTTCGGGCTACGCTGGGTGCTATGAGCACCATTTTTGGGAAAACGGGTTCCCATCCTGGGATTTAAGCACCCTAAACCTTGTCCCAGGGTCTTAGGTCCTATCATAAACCAGGTTTTTATGTTTTCCTCACCCAGTCCCACGAGAGAGTTCACCATTGGCAGAATCTCCACTCAGTGGGGATCTCTTTTTATACATGGGTTAATTTAAACGTAAATCAGTACTTTAGGTATAAAAAAAAATAGATACTTTGAGCAGATGCCCTTGAGTGGACAAAGCCACCACAGTTCAGCTGCTCAAGTATCTGGGCAATCTCTATTCCTCTTCCATGTCACAGGGCAAGGTAGGGATTAAATACACCCATTGGGGACTGCCATGAGCAGAAAGGTTTTCAGTAATAACAGGGACATCGAGAATTTGGCTCTTAAAACAGCCCAAACAATAAGCAACATTTTAAAGATGCTTAATTTGAACAGAAAGCGGGAACAATTAGCCAGAACATCACTTAGGCATTAATGAAGAGGTGCTTATGTTTCAGGGCTCAGCGTTAGAGCAAACACTTCTCTTACAATATGCTGCGCCAAAAGGGAAACATGGAAGCGAGAGGGCAGACAAGGACGCGGGGAAAAGAGAAACCCTCATACATTAAAGCTCTCCGGGAAGTAGAGGAGCATGATAGGGAAGACAGAAGGCCTTTGAGTTCCTCTTGCTTTTAATATCTGCAGTGACGAGGTTAAAAATCACCGGCCAAATGCTGCTGAGATGGTCCCAGGATGGGAAAAGTGAGAAAATTTAGAGGAAAGGAGCTTTCCGAGCATGGGGTTTCACTGCAGTTGGTGGATCTCAACCTGTGCTGAGAGGCTGGATAGAGGCTGCCCTCCCACTGTGCCCCGTCCCCCTTCCTTTTGGATTTAACTCTGTGCCATGGCCCCATCCCTTCGGATTTAACCCTATCCTCGCCACCGGGGAGCCAGCAACGCGAGTCACGATGCGGGAACCCCTGCCGATCCCACCCGGAAAGGCAAAATGACCAGAGGAAAAAAAACACAGGGCAAAGACTTCTGCTTCCCACAGTGGATTAAAGGATTGTGTGATGCTTTTGGGGAAAACTCAGCCCTTTCAGGAGCATCTCCCCCCACACACACGTCCTCTGTCCTTGCCAAAGAGATACCTGAGAAATCACAGGCTGCTTTGTCACGTCTCAGACAAGAGTCCGCAGCGTCACCCCCGTCCCCTCTGAAAGCCAAATCGGCCCCAAAATCGAGCAAAAAAAAAAAAAATCCAAGACACGATGGGGGTGGATCTGCCTTGTATTGTTATGGGAACTCACAGCAACCCCCCCACAAACACCCCCAAACCTTCTCGCTGCTTAAAGCGCTTCCCACCCAACCTGGAGACAGGGGGAGAGGAGACGGCCACCGGCTCCCCACCCCGGCAGCGAAAGCTCTGGAAAACACAAGGGGCTTCACGCGGGGCAGGGGGTTTTGCGACCCCTTTTCTGGAGGAATCAGGGCTCCTCTTTGCAGCCGCTGCGGGAGGAGGGAGAGAGGAGAGGAGGGGGGTGAAGGGGGCTGGGGACAGCGGGATGCTCCGGATCCCGACATGGCAGCATCCCAAAGCTGCCCCACCCAAGGGGGCCGGACCCGCATCCCGCTTTGTCTCCGATTCCTCCCAGGTTGGGGAAAAAAATAAATAGCATAAAGGACGACTTGGACCCGGGTCTGCCCGTGTGCAGGGAGGCCCTGGGGGCTGCAGGTGCCTGCAAACCGACCAACAATGTCCCTAAATGCACCCAGAGAAAAACACTCCCGCAAACGATGCAGATAAACCTGCAACACAGCCCCAAAACGCAGAGAGGACACGAGAGAGGTGGGGTCAGGGCGGAAATTTCCAGGCTCCTACGGTGGTAGGAAGCCCGGAAAGCTGGTGGGACTCCTGCTGCGGTGCAATGCCTAGGGAGAGTGGGATGGCGGGGTGAGATGGGATGGGATGGGATGGGATGGGATGGGATGGGATGGGATGCGATGAGATGGGATGGGATGGGATGCCATGGGATGAGATGTGATGAGTTGGGATGGGATGGGATGGGATGAAATGGGATGGGATGGGATGAGATGGGATGGTCCAATCACTGTGACCAGGCGCTCTGGAGATGGAAGATGAAGAGAAGAACGTGGTGGGAAAGGAGAAGAGGGTGCTTGAGGATGGAGGATGGATGGAGAGCAGGTTGGTGACAGGGAGGTTCATGGTGCTGCTGGTGGTGGTGGTGGTTTTGCTGCTGATGGTGCTGGCGATGGTTGTGTTGATGCTGCTGGTGGCGATGGTTGGCCGCGGCGGCCTCCCCCTCACCTGTAGGACGAGCTGACGCCGGCCGCCACCTCCTGCTTGATCTGCCTGTTGAGGGCATCCGCGGCCGCCCGGCCCTTCTCGGCCCCGCCGGCCGCCTCGGGGGCCCTGCCGCGGCCGTCGCCGCTTTTGGCCGCCTTGGCCGTCTCCTCGGGCGCCTCGGCCTCGCCGTGGCTCCTGTCCGGGCCCGGCGTCGCCTTCCTGCGCCCGTCCAGGGCGGCCGGCGTGGGCGACGGGCCCGGCTTGGGGATCCAGGGGTGGTCGCCGCGCGTGGGGATGGGCCAGGCGCGGAAATCCTTCTGGTACTGGGTCTCCTTCTCGAAGGGGGTGTGCGACGGCTGCTACTCGCTCTTGGGCTTGCAGCTCGGCTCGGGCCGCTGCACCTTCCAGGGCTTGTAGTCGTGGCGCATCACCGAGTCGGCCGGCGGCGACGCGTGAGGGGCCGGCGCGGGGCTGGGCCCCCGCTCGCGCTCCCGCTCCCGCTCCCGCTCCGGTGCGGC
>JAWLRI010001071.1:1237372-1279148 GCA_034781795.1 Crypturellus tataupa
CCCGTCCCTTCCCTTCCCTTCCCTTCCCTTCCCTTCCCTTCCCTTCCCCTTGAGTCAACATGCCTATAATGATCACAATGCAAATATAGAAACAATTTGCAGTCCACATTCAGCCCACATAACAAACCCATGTCCCATTCTCAGTCCTCCTCTGAGAATCTACCTAAACTATCAGCCTTAGTGACGTCTCACACCTCTGACCATCCTGCCTGGCTATAAATCACCCAGAGATGAAAGGCTCTGGAAGCAGAAGATGAATGCAGCAAACACTGATGCCAGCTGAGATTGCTGCAGAATGAGCAAATCGTGGCGGGGCCCTGGATACTTCGTAATTCAGCCATCTGCCCCTCTTCCTAGATGTAAACCTCAGCACGGAGATCGGGCCTTTCTGTTTGTCCATTCTCCTCATTAGGAACAGGCGCTCGAATGGGCTCATGTGTAGAGTCAACATTGCCTTAGGACAGATGAGATATTAGCCCCGTCGTTAGAATGTAAAATACACCCTCGTGATTAACCTGCTGCTCTGGTGGCCTCTAGGAAAGCGTACGCTCCATTAGCTGCTCCCTGGACATGGCAGAGATCAAGGGAAGGAGCAACTCATTAAGAAGCACAAGACCTTCATGCGTGAGGTTGCCCAGAGAAGTTGTGGAGTCTTCGTCTTTGGTGATACTCAAAGCCATCTGGATAGGATCCTGATGGCCACCTCTTTAGTGAGGGGACCCAGTGTGAGCAGGAACTTTGGAGTAGATGATCCCCAGAGGTTCCTTCCAGCCTTCTTAAAAGTCCTCTTTGAGCTGTTTGGCTTTGTAGCAGCTACTCTTGGAGAAGTCTTGACTTTCTCAGCACTGTGAGACCCCACAACATCCACAGGATGGGTGTAGAGGCACCTGTACCATTCAAGGTTCAATTTTTGACTGATCTTGATAGCGCCATGTGCTTTCTGGCCACTATTTGGACACTGAGGTCTACTCAATGGTGCAGGTCAAGTCTGAGTTGTCACACCAGACACTTAGAGGGCTGTCAGGCTGGTTCTTCACTATCTCCTCCAACAGATAATCTCAAGGAGAACCACAGCACCTCTTGTGCAGGGGACAGATCTAAAAGATCCAGGAATGTAGCTTTTCACATGACCGGCAAGTTAAACCAGCAGGAACATGTCCAGCTGAGCAAACCTGCAGAGCTGGAAACACATGAAGTCTTAAGACAGACACAGGGGAAAATCTCTCTTTCTATGTGCATGTTCTTGTGTTACTTTTCTCTGGGTCCGCTTACAGTTACTAGGAGAGGCACTGTGTTGGGCTAGGGCGTCCCTTGGTCTGATTCAGTTTGTACAAATCCAGAGTTTTGGCAGGAGGGACCATGTCCCAACATTGTCCCTCTTTCCCTTCCCTCAATTCTCTCCTAAAGCTATCGCTGCTGGTGGGGACTGAAAGGGGGAAAAATGTGCAATCGATTATCCTACCAGAAAATGTCCTGGAGGAGGTTTTTGGGGGTTCCCAATAACATGTAGGCTAACTCAAAATGACTCAAAGAATTGTGCCATTGGAAATGACACTTTTGGCCATTCTTGGTAGAAGGAATGAGGCAAAAAAATGCATTTTGGTAAAAAAAACACTTGGATCGGTCCAATCTCTCTTCAAAAAGGCCCCTAGGGAAACCCTCTGCAGCCAATGGCACTAACTGCTGGTCCTCTTGTCCCCGTCTGTGGGTCCAGCTGGTGAAGACAGCGGAGCTGGACCCCCGCAAGAACTATCTACTGGGCTTCCACCCTCATGGTGTCCTGGCAGCCGGGGCCTTTCTCAACTTCTGCACGGAGGCATCAGGCTTCTCCACGCTCTTCCCGGGCATCACGCCCCACCTGATGACGCTCTCGCTGTGGTTCCGCTTCCCCTTCCTCAGGGACTACCTGATGAGTGGAGGTGAGTGGAGCGGCTGCGGGATGGATGTCCCATGGAATTGCAGGACAGCGGGATGCGCTTGGAGAGAGGAGGTTGAATAGAGGCTTGGGAAAAGGAGCCAAGGGCCTGGTTGCCTCCATCTCCAGGTCAATGCATGGACACAGCTGCTGGAGGTGGCACCAGAGGCTGAACATGCCCAATTTGATGTTAAAAACCACCTTTCTATTTATTTTCTCCCACCATTTGACATACCAGACCCCCACGGTCTACATTGCCTATACAACCTGCCATGACCTCCATATTTATATTTTTAATTCCCACCCGAATAACATTGGGTTAATGTTGTGTGCTCGAGGACAAAACCACAACTTTCCAAAGGAAATGTCAGAGAAGCAAGACAAAATACAAAACAGTAGGCAAAAATTAAACAGAAAGAGAGGGGAGGGAGACGTCAGAGAGATCAGAGGTGCCCTCCTCCCTCTGTTGATGATTGCTCCATTGGAAATGCTGTTCTTTTACTCATTTATTTATCTGTGGCCAGCAAGAGAAATCTCCAGACTAGCAGCAGGCAAGCCTGCACTTCGCCCTATACTGTGAGGTTATTCATATGCTAAAGATAAACCATTTTGAGCTCTGTTTTTTTAGCTTAAAATGAGCATGGATCTTGTTTAGTTGCATAGCAGAGACAGAGGCAGGATTCTAGAGAGTAAACATCAGCATTGAGCTCTACCTGATATACCTCCATGTGTTTGTTGCATGGTTTTCCACCCAAAATATTTACATGGATAGTGAAGAGTCAAAACAGTGAGGTATGAGACCATCATCTGCAATCAGGGGGGCAAATCTGCATTAAGTTTCACTTTAACATAGTCACATCCCCTGATATCCCTGTGTGCTTTGATGTTTCTCTCTGGATGGATTTAGGCTTGGACATGGCTTCATTTGATAACAAATAGAAGGAAATTTCCACCTTGGGACTTGACTGCAGATAGTTTTGTTTGTTTGATTCTGGGATTTCTCTCTTTTTTTGCCTTGAGTTGGACAGCAAAGAGGAAATGGGATATTCACACAATACGAGCGCTCTACTTGGAGGAGCTGGGATGATATTTCCAGAGTAGACGAACACTGGGAGATGTTGAGCCTCTGGAGCTGGAGAAACGGAGAAAAATCTACCAAACACACTGTGGGACCAAAGTCCTGTGGATTTTACAGATCTTTGCCTTTTTCTTCCTCTCTGTCACCCAGGCCTGGTGCCCTCGGACAAGGATAGCGCATCCCACGTGTTGCGGCGGCCGGAGGGAGGCAATTCGTTGACCATTGTGGTCGGCGGGGCCCAGGAGGCGCTGGACGCCCGTCCGGGCTCCTTCATCCTGCTGCTGAGGAAGAGGAAGGGCTTCATCCGCCTGGCCATCGAGCACGGGTGATGAAGGGCAGGGCGAAGGGGAGGGATGCTCCAGCACGAGGGTGGTCAACGAGCGCGTTTGGTGCTAATACGAGAGGGAAGGTGTTTGCACCTTGGTGCTGAGCTATCCTGCTTCATCACCCCACAGCACCCCGCTGGTCCCCGTCTTCTCCTTTGGCGAGAACGAGCTCTATGAGCAGGTGAGCAACCCCAGGGGCTCCTGGCTGCGGCGGCTGCAGTACCAGCTCCAGCAGATCATGGGGGTCTCCCTGCCCCTCTTCCACGCGCGAGGCATCTTCCAATACAGCTTCGGGCTCGTCCCCTACCGCCGGCCCATCTGCACCGTGGGTGAGTCCTTCCTCAACATGGGGTTGCATGGGCAGTCCCATCCCCAAAAGCTTTTGCAGGATGAAGAGACGCATTTTGAGTTGCTTTCCCTCCTGGCTAAATTGCCACCTGGAGAAACATCTTGGTTTCTGTTAAGGTAGTAATAGTATCTGGCAGCAGATGAAAGTAAAAACTCAAAAATATGATGGGAAAAGACTTCCTGAGCCAGCAGGTAGCTTGAAACCATAGCTCTGTGTGTGGTGATTTCACCAGCTCAGCTTAAGGAGGGGACTGGACATCAGTTGGAGAGGAGCAGGTTTAAAGCAAAGGGGATGACTTAGAGGGTGGTCAACGTGTGGGTTGGGACCTGGTTTGGGATTAGAAAACCCAGAGTAAAGACACCCCTGATGACAAAACCCATCTCCCCTGTATAGCTGTATTCCTATATACCACCATGCCTGTGGGAGACCAAATTTCAGGAAATCCCCTGGTTTTGGAGAAGTTTCAGTTGGCTTCAGCACTGCTCTACCCAGCCCCCAAGCACATGCTCTGGATGAGGCTAATTAAGGAGGCTGGTTGGAAAGGTCAGAGTTGGCCCTTGTTGATTAGGTTTGACAGCCAGCAATTACTCCTAATTGTTTTACAACCTGTTTGCCTCGTCTCGATGGCTTTACAAGCCGCACGGTGTCACAAGGAGTCCTCGTTAGTCCAACGAAGGGCGGCCTTAGCGAGGAAACCCATTGCTGCTTGACAAACAAAATTAAAGTGAGATCCAGAACAAGAGAGGTAACTCAACCTGAGCGCCTCCGTTTCCCCTTCTGCAATGGAGATTCCCAGGACAACACGGGAATGTCTCAGAAAGCCAAACCCAGATGTTAGGATGATGTTGACAGGTCACCAAAAGCCAAGATGGAATTTGAGCTTGCAGCAACCTCCTAGACAAATATGAGCGGTCACATTAATCCTCCCATGGAAATTAACCCCGTACTAAGCTGTGCAAAGCTTAGTTGGGCACAGATGTGCCCAAAACCAAGGCCGTGGCTCCTCCTAACGTCTTTCTTTTTGCAGTTGGAAAGCCGATTCCCGTGCAGAGGAAGCACAACCCCTCTGAGGAAGAGGTCGATCAACTGCACCAGAAATACTTAGAAGAATTGTCCAAGCTCTTTGAGGAGCATAAAGTGAAATACAACATCCCTGAAGACAAACACCTTGAATTTCTTTAGAGCTTCTCGTGAGAGTTTAAGCCACAGGGTTCAAGCTCCAAGTTTTCCCTCTGTCTCTGGGACTAATTAACAATCTTGCCTTAGTCACGGTCAACATATGGTCGATGCAATGTTGGGAGCAGGACTTATTTTCTCCAGCATTTGCAGCAGTCTAGAGTCTGTTTTCATTTTCTCTCTGTAGGACACACACACGCAGAAAGATAAGAACAACATAGAAAAAGCCCATCCAACCAACTCAGCACTATTAAAACACCCTTGCAGAAAACTTAAAATTTGAACCTGGCTTAGAGACCAGATTTTCAAGCTATTTCCAGAGAGAAATGAACTATGGAAACTTTCCTTCCCATTTAATCCAAGTACTATTTTCTCAGACTGGCTAAGGAAAAGTTCGATCTGGAAAATGTCCTCAAAGATATTTACCAAGATAAGTAGGTCTTGGCTACCTACTCAGTTCTCTGATTTCATAAAAAAATTTTTTTTTCTACCTAATGGATGGGAATATGTGTCTGACAGCTCAGCTCAGGCCAGTCGATAGAAATGGGATGATGAGCCATAATTCCTGCTGAATGTATATATATTTTAAATTGTCATTTGTTTGGATTAAATGATCTCTCTTTATGTGCTCTTTGAGTCTTTAATCACGCTGGGCTTTTTTGTCTGACAAAAGCACAGTATTTTAGAAAACTCACATTCCTGAACCTCCTTCAGCCTACTGAAGGGCTCTCAGCTGATGCTGAACCCCACTGAAATTAAGAAAAAACCTTTTATCACAGGCAGGGGTTAGGCAGTCCATGTCTTTGCAGCATTTGCAGACTTGCATGTTACCCTCATTTCATCACATCATGTTACAGCTGTGCCCAGAGTCAAGCTTTACAAACCAGCATTTTTCAAGGCCTGGTGCAATATTGAGTATTACAGAGATTACTGGGTTAACTGAGACCCTGAGGACTTGGTATTTTAATACATACCTGCACAAGGCACAGCTCAACTGCTGCAAAAAAAAAAAAAAAAAATACATCCAAGATCCGTGGTTGAGCATGGCTGGAACCCAAGATTCCTATTTTATTAGTTTGACCCCAGTCATCCTCCATGGAAAGGACCATGCGACCACCACTGACGCTGCAGAATACACTACAAAAAGGAGTAGTGTTGTGTTGTTTACAAAATTGGGCCATTTCTTGAGCAGATAACATGGCCAGGAGATGGTAGATGGGAGAAGTGATTTGCAACAGGAAATATGCCCCATAAAGCCCCTTTTGGCAGGTGATCAAGGCTTTAAATAGCTGCTTCTTGATATCCAGAACTTTACTAAACTCTGTCCTTAATGGGATTTAGCAGTGGAGAAGTTTTAGGTGGCCAGGAGCCATCTGCTGAGATCGGCTTTACCTTGTCCCTATGGACTTCTCATATCAACTCTCTTATACCTGGAGTTTTTATTACTGTAGTGAGGGAAAACATATAGATCTGCTTCTAAACTGGTGCTCCTGCTGCTGGGCTTTATTTTCTTTTCCTTTTCCTTTTCCTCCCTCCTCAGCCCTGATCAAATTGCTCCACAGGCTTCTTAATCCGGATGACCTGCTGCAAATCCCTCCCGTTCCCAGAGAACAAGCAACAACAGCGAATAAAAAAATAGGAAGGAGCTCCTCTTGGCATTTTTAAGCACTCCTCCTGTAATCCCGTGCTTAACCCAATCAAATAAAGCAAGTTGCTTGCCATCATTCCTTGCTTCTTTTCTATTAATAGATTTTCTTTTGCTTTGGCCTTAATTACAAGCAGAGGTGCCTAAGCAGGAGGGATATTTATGGGTCAGGAAAATAAGGCTCTCCCAGGCCTCCCTCAATGGGAGGAGTAGCTGGATTCCCATTGGAGTGGGTATCAGCAGTGCAAGAGGGAGAGGAAAGGAGGAACCAAGCCAACTACTGCATGGTGCAGACATAGGAATGTGAGGGAGCCTCTCCAGCTCATGGACAAGGATTAGGACAGACAAGAGGAGTGGGATTGAATCTATAGGAGGAGCATGACCGGGTGGAGGAGCCCCAGTAGAAGATGGGCTCCATAACTGACCATTGAGGTTTGGTCTTCCCCTTTGGGGACCTGAGTGGAGGTGTCTCAGGTGCTGGAGAAGGAGCTACATGGGAGATGGGATGGCCCATTGCTTGCCCAATGGGTGAGCCTGAACCAAACACGGGTGATTTTCCCAACATGGTGCAAATTGTCTCTCAAGAGCCTTCTCCCAAGGCCTGATACCTTGGATATTGCAGAGGACCCTGAGCCCTCTGCCCGGCTCCATCCCAAAAGCCACCGTGACCATCAACGCCTACAATGAGAAAGCCAAGAGCCATGCAGGCTGGTTTTACCTTGTGCTCCTGAAACCCAAATGCTGACCAATAAACCGGAAGTGAGTTCAGACCCCTCTGAGCCCCAAAATCCATAAGAGAGACAACTCTCCTCCAGGAACATCCTTCTGGGATGAAGCCACCTCTCCACCGGCTAAAACCCGTCTCAGTGTGATTGCATCGGTCCATTGCATTGCAACGGACCGAGGGAGCATAACCTACAGCTGGAGGCGGGAGATCAGGGGAGGACATTGGCTATTTATAATTAGCTTCATTAGAGGTCAGTATTTTATCTCAAAAACCAGGACGTGCCCTTGATTCCGCAGGGACCTATATAAACCAGGAGAGATCAGGCTTGTATTAACCATGACATTAATAATAATAATAATTCATAGGGGCCCTTGCAGCTGGGAGGTATTTGGGGGACTGTGCAATGCAAGGTCTTGTCTTCTCCGGAGCTGCTTTTCTGCTATTTTGGGCTTGACTAGAGCTTTTTGGAGGATTGAAACTCCTCTGCTGAAACTCAAGAGAAAACCAATGCAGGGAGCAAACTGAATGCAGAGGAGGACTCGAAATGGGCAGTTCCATCCCTGATTGGAGCTACACTTGGATTTGCACCCGGCATCTCCAGGCAAGCTCAAATCCCAAGCACAAATCCTAAAAAACGAAGGTAACCAAGTTGTAGCCAAAGCAAACGAGGCCCAGATAACGCTGGAACGACAGGGCACATCCCCTTGCAGCATTTCCACCTGCTATTTCTGATCTGAGAAACAGCCCTGATGCGAACAGATGGGCTTGACGCCTCTCCTCCAGAATGAAGGAGGTTGGATGAGCAGATTGAAGTGTTTTTTTTTCAGTACTTCTGGATATTCAGAATCACCAAGCGCTCTAAGAAATAGCAGTGTTACATTTCTGTATCCGCTGTCTGCTCCTTCCCCATCATCTCTCCGGCCGTTCTGTTACAAGAGAGTTTAATCTGGATTTGCTGTACTTAGCGCGTTCGGATCACGAGGCTCAGAAGAAAAACCTCTGACAACCGATGAGCACCAAACGCTGCCTAATTCCCCAGGAGAGGGAAAGCTGAATAAAATGATTTATTTGTTAATTTGTCTTGCCTTTCTATAGCTCTTCCATGCTGGGGCTGCAGAATGTTTTACAGCTTTGGGAGCAGGGTTGATAGGTTGCTTGGTGTTGTGACAAGCAGCTAGAAAAATGGTGTTTTTCGGCTGGCTGAAAGACTTCTCAATTTAATTTAAGATAGTCCCACTATGTGATGCCTTAAGCAATCCTATCCTCATGCTATTGAGTTTTTATATATATTAGATTTAAAGAAATACTGGCTATATCTGACTCGCTTTTTATGATGGGCATCCGGGGGTATGCGGCATTTTTGTGCTATCCATGTCTCATTCCCAGATCATAACCAGTTGGCATGGGAGTGCTTGGTGGTTCTAAGCTGTCTTATTCTAATAAACTCTTGGATGCTGCAGGTCTCCTGTGCTTCAGGAGCCCCTTTTCTTTGCAATCAGCACCTGGAGAACACACCAGAAGCAGAGAATTACGTGCGGAAAAATCATCGGAATTATCTGAAGTCACTGGCGGTGGTGAGAAATGCCTGCAGAAAATGCAAACAAGTGATTCACGGCCAAGGGCGCGCGTGTGCGTGCGCCCCAGGGGGACCCAACTCCACATCATGGAGTACTTTGAACCCGAGGCGCAAACCGGCCTACATAAACAAGGCTACAGGGTTCCTCTAACTAGGAGACGGTGTAAGGTCAGGATCTGAGCCAGAGTTCACCTAGAGCTTAGCTTGTACCAGCTAAAAGGGGGATCCTTTAAGCTGCCTCGTGGTGCGATCTCTCCGAGAGATTAGATACCTCATTTTACCCATTAGTAACCCAAAATCTTGACTCCGGAGCCTGGGTATCATCAGGTCATCATCATTCCCACAGAGTTACTGTCTCCCAGAGAAAGGAGTGAGTGAGGTTATAGTTTTTCCATGTGTTTTATACCAGGCGCAAGGCAATACCTGCAAATCCCACGGTGTTTCTTGCTTCCTAGAATGACACAAGCACTTTACAAGCAAATACGATCCGTAATCCCCGGAGCAGCAGCGCCTTTAACCCCTCCATTGATGCTGGGCTGCCGTGAACCTGGGATTTGTGCTGTCTCGGGGCCGGAGAGGGAAAACAACCAGGACCCCGTGGCCTAAATCCCCATGAATCTCGTCCCTGCTGATCTTCTCCAGGCGCAGGAAGCCCGTGGCCGGGCTAAGAACCGAATCCCACATCCTGTGTCTTAAGGGCAGCGCTGACCTCCCTCTTAGAGCTAAATCCCAGAGCTGAGGTTGAGGGCAGGGACTTGGCCCATTTCTGAAAGCAAAGAGGTCTTTTTGGACACCCAATGGGTGTCCCCTCTGATGGGGGACATCACTTGGCCCCAAATGCAATTTTATGGTCTCGTCCTGGCTGACCAGCCTAGCTGCATCCATGCCAAGGGGCACCGCAGCATCCAGGGTACCCAAATTACCAAGAAGAAGGTAGGTAGCACAGGGGCTCCTCCAGGCCCTCTGGATCCTACCCTCCTACAGGATGGAGCCCTAGAAGAAAGAGAGAAAAGTTTTCTTGGCATGAAAGGTACTCCAAGACAGCAAGAACGGAGGTTAATTTATGCTAATAAATTAATTTATATAATTTCCTGTGTAATAAAGCCCTTCTGCTTTTATTAGGCCTGAGAAGGAGAAGATGTATTGCTGCAGCAAGCTGTGCTTCAGCCCTGCTCCACTTTCCCAGGCCAAGAGGGGAGTCAGAGCAATCCCAAGATTGTTCTGAGCAAGAAGGGGGATTGATTTGGCTAAAAGGGAAAGGAAATGTGAATAGAAAAGAAAGGAAATGGGAAAATGCCACTGGATCCTGTTTGCTCTGCCTGATCCTCTCCCAGTCACCTTCTGAACCCGTCACCTGCATTTTTATTCCACAGGTCTTTTCAATGATCCCAGGAGGACATTCGTTTTCAATGAACACTGGAAATTTCAGTTCTTCTACAGTTCTTCTTCATTGCAAGTGCTCTCTGAACTGGTGCAATCCTGATAGCCCCACATTCCCCAACTCCACGTGTTGAAACGATCACCAGTATATAGATAGACACCCATATATGTATATGTACACTCAATATTCATATTCACATATATAATTATGAGGTTATGTGGCCTGAGAAGAGGCACGATGATAGAAGACAGTGATAGGAAAGGGAATAATCTTATCTTCATGTCCATGGTGAATGGACAAAAAGCCATAGACCTAATTACATCAAGGAAGATTTGGGTCAGGAATATATCGGCTACAAAGGTGGTGACATCTCCATCATCAACAGTCTTTAAGAGTATATTAACATTGTGTCTGTCACTATGAAACCTGATGGATTTCACCCTCTCCTGTGATAAAGAGCATAGCCCTACTGACCTCTGAATAGCCCTTTCCAGCTTTATTTTTCTATGATTGCAGTCCCGGGAACCGTAATATCATCTGCATTCCACCTCCATTGATCAAAGAAGATCTCCCCCAGAATATGCCTTAGCTTTGGCAGATCATTTGGAAATTGGCTTTAGCATGACCTGTTAGGAAGTCATCTTGCTCCCGACACCAGCGTCCAACGTTTGTGCTTGTCACTGGGTTTCATGTGCTCTAAGCTGGTACATATGGAAGAAAGTGAGAGGGCAGAAGTCCTCCTCACCAAGAAAAAGCTTTCAATGGCACTTTAGAGGTTGTTTATGGAGTGAGAACCAGGCAATCCAATGTTATAATATTCGGCTGATATACATGGCTCGAGGTCTTTCAAAGTTATGCCCTTTGCCCCACATCTCTGCAGACTACAGAGAAAGTGTCTGAAGTCCAAGTCTCTTTTCTCCACCCTCCGATGAGCGGTGAGTTGCTCACACTGACTCAACGGGCACTACTTCAGCACATGCAGGGCATTTCCAGCCTCAGCTCTATCCTCCCAAATCCCCTCCCAGCCACAGGTCAGGAGCATAGGGCAACTTTATCCATCGAGATCGAAGGGCATCTGCATCAGCATCTTTTCCTCTCTTTGTGGCCAACAGGGCAAGCATGGCCTGCTCTTCCAGAACACTTCTGATTTTGCAGCCTGCATCTAACTGACCGTGTGTGTCTTTATATTTAACAGTAAATCTCACAAATACTTTGTTCCTTCTCATCTCAGTGCTTCTGCATGGGTCCTACCAAGACCTAAGGGTTGGCAAGGGAGGAAGAGGAGCAGGACCTGACACCATCTACATGGTGCACCAGGGAAGCACAAATGCTCTGAGCAAGATCCAAAATCAATCCCACCTCCATCCTTGGCCAACAGCCCTGGCCTTGGCCAAGGATTTGGATGGCCCCGGCATCCTTGTGCTCTAATACAACAGGATTGTTCTGCAAGAGGAGCTAATGCCAACTACACTGGCAGGTTAAGGAGGGAGAGGGGAAATGGGGACCAAGAGAGAAACCATCTGAGTAAGAGATGAGGCTGCAGGAACTATTGAGACACGGGAATAACACGTTTCATATGCATTACTTGGACTTATCAAAGAAGCAAGCCAGTTTTACACTAAATACCTGTCAAGCCTAGTCATGACCCCCTTTCATTTTTTGTTTTTAAATAAGAACTTAGCAATTCTGCCTGCTTGTTTTAAAATATTTGGCAATTTCAATAAGTTTGGACTGATTCTGTCAAGATATTCCTCCTCCTCTCTACATATATGTTTGTGAACAGTCTTGCTGAAGTCAGCAGGACCTCATGGGTGAGGAAAGGGTTGCAAGACTGGGTCTGTCTGACCACATGCATCTATGGAATGGGTCCTTTGGGACCCACAGGAGTTATGAAACAAGGTGGGTACCTTTTCCCTGCAGACTTTGTTAATTCTGAGCTGTCCTTTATCTAACTGTGATATGATCCCCTAAAACCAGCACTAGAAGTCAGTCCTCCAGACCCTTGATCTGTCACATGGAGCTCTACATCAAGCCAGAGCACACCTGGAACAGCAGGACTGTTGCGAGCGGTGTAGAAATCATGTGCTTTTCATTATCACATAAATTGCAGGGAAGGTTCAGCTGATCTCCCAGATTGGCTGGGTCAAGAAGCAATGAAAATGCAGACTCTTGTGTGGTCACAACCCTCCTTTGCCCCACATCTTGCTGCAGGGCAGGTTTATCTATGTAGTTCAGCCAGTTTCTTGAGGGAAGCAATGAATTTCTATTCCAAGGTCTTCATTCATCAGAAGAAGACATTTTTAGCTAAGCATCAATAGTAACAAGATTCTGGAGATGTGCTTTGAAATTCAAGAGCAAATGGAAAGCACTGGAGTCAATGTCCTAGAGAGAATTATGGTTTTGTTGCCCTAGTGCTCAGCAGGGTCTTCTGCTGTCTTAGCTAACGAGGGTCCAAGGAGGAGTCCAAGGAGCAGGGAGAGCAGGAGGGGAAAAGTCCCGGGTCTTTGCTCCAGTGGTTTTATCCTTTACTCTTTGCAGCTGCATTTCCAGTTTTGTAATTGAGAACTTAACTCCTTTCTTTGGGAAAATGACCCTTAGTTTACTCTGTGCTTGCTGCTAACTCATGCAAATCTGGTGGCTGGTGTTCTAGGCCAGCAGATTGAAAGATTGCAAACAGACCCCCAAAATACTGCAAATAAACCCTAAAACCTTATTTTCTTTCGCTGTCTCAGCATTGCAGAGAGGAAAAAACTTCAGCTTTTGACCCATAGAGGCACTTAGAGCAAGAGCATTCATGCCTTCTGCTGCACTTGCAACAGCATTTGATGCTCTCCCTGCACTTCACAGGGGAAAAACTCTGGCACAGGACTGAAAGGAGGCAAAATTACCCTTGCAAGATACTATTAGCACGCATAAGTGACAGCAACTGCTTCCAAAGGTGAAATGGGTATTTCCTAAATGGATATTTGAAGCAGATCCGGACTTTTTTTGACATTCTGGTAAATTTAATATCTGTCTTGTGCAAGATCATTATTTCTGATTTGTGTTGCAGTTGCTAAACCAATAGTGCTAAGACTACCATATCTGGTTGACAATTTTTTTGGGGGAAAAAAAAAGTTGATTCTGGCTTGTAGCCAACAAGAGAAGGTGCAGTCCATTTTAGTGACATGGGAAGACCTCTAAAATATGGGGAAATTAAAAGATATTTGGCAGAAATGGTGAAATTTGCAGCACTGAAAAGTAGTTTGCCCAAAAGCGCAGGCTTCCTGCAAGGACTCAGCTCAGACATGAAGAACATGGAAGAACATGGAAGTTTCCCATGGTGAGACTTCACTTTTCCCCCTTTATATTTAACCATTCTTCTCACAGCTCCTTCTCACACACTCTACTTGGAGAAGAAAGCAAGAATAACTGAGAAAAACACGAAACCCCCAAAGCTGTGATCCGAGGAAAGTCTCAACTGGATTAAAAGTGGAGACATTTGGTACCTCCTACTAATGCCCCAGCCATTGCTTAGCACAAGGACCAAAGTTCGTTAGCAGCACAGTTAATTTTTAGGTGCTCTAATTTTAGACTGTAACGAGGCAACTAGACCCAGACTAGCTGCCAACAGCCAAAATCCGGCTTTGCCCAGGGACTTGCATAAACCTTGCTATTTTTGGGGAGGGGAAGGAAGGAAAAGAGAGGGTGTTTTTTTTAGAGATTTTTTTATTATCAATTTTTTTTTTTTAACATTTTCCAGTGCAACATTACTGTGAAGCAGCATCTGTCGCAGTTTTGGCCTGAACTTTGCTTCCACTTGTGAAAAAAAAGTGGTGCAAGAGCAGATAAAAAGGAGAAGTGGCTCCAATTCAAAACCACTGGTTTTGAAGGTTAAGGAACTTGTAACTCTGCAAATGAAAAGAAAAATAGTGCAATGAGAAGAGCTGATTCCAGCCTTGAGCTCAGATTGTACCATTAACCAGCAAGTTGTGCAGAACATACGTTTTTTGCTGCAAAAGTAGCAAAATTAACAGTGTTGTCCATACTGAAAACGAGATGGAGGACCGTGATGTTCATAGAGAAGCAGAAAGGACTGAGGAAAATCTGGTGGATGCCCATAGGGCTCCTCTTGGCTCAGGTTTGCTTTGAACTTAGACTGAATCAATTCTGTTTTGCTAATTACATGTTGTTTTGAGGTGTCTTTCTTGGGTATCTAGCCCCAGTTTATTCCATGTGGCTGAATCGACTGGTTTCAGCCCATGGGTAAAGGACTCCTATGGGGAGGGAGCATTGGGAAGGGCTGCCTGAGCCTCCGAAATTTGCCGAACTCAAAAGCATGTGCAGAACATGCAGTCTAGGCATAAGATGTTTCCTCATGTACATTATAAATAGGATCTATACGATCATGCCAAAAGCCACCAACATCAGGTAGGAGGACCAAGGGGATCTTTGAAGACAATGGGTGCAAAAGCTCATCCTCTGTTCCAGCATCCTCTGAATTTCTTGCAATATTT
Source organism: Crypturellus tataupa (assembly GCA_034781795.1). Taxonomy (NCBI): domain Eukaryota; kingdom Metazoa; phylum Chordata; class Aves; order Tinamiformes; family Tinamidae; genus Crypturellus; species Crypturellus tataupa. The sequence continues at coordinate 1,252,042 of JAWLRI010001071.1, forward strand.
TCCCAAAGGAACACGCAGCGGGCGGCTGGGTGCCTCAGTTTCCCTCTCCACACCCAGGGATCAAGCAGCTGGGTTTGGAGAAGCGGGTGGCACACGCGGGTGCGGGCACGCACCCTTTCTCCCCAACACGGGTGTCTCCCCTGGCTCAAAGTCCAGGTCCATCAGTCGGGCAACACATGCGCCAGCAACACCGTATCTGTCACATGGACCATGAACTTTCCCACAGAAAAAAGCATCAAGACGAAGAAAGGCCGACAAATTTTTTGCATTATCAATGCACGAAATGCCTAAAATACCCTTGAGGGCATGGATGGACATTCATTGGGAGCCCTGAGTGCTTGGTCAGCATTGGAAAGTGCCTCCCTTGGGGCACCTGGTGGCTCTGGTTGCATTTGTGCTCCTATGAGCAGCTCTGTAGGTTTAAATTTACTGTCTAAGGAGGAGGACACAAGGTCGTGGAGGGAGGATGGACAAGCGCTACCCATGGCACATAGGATTAACGGCCCTGCCTTACTTGGAGCAACCCCTTCCCCTTCTTCACCTACTTGGCAACCTGACAAGGTGAATCTCGCTGTCGGGCTGACTCGGGTCCAAACTCCTCATTATATCCCTGCTCTTATCGCTCACCTTGCCTCTTGCATCACAGCGATAACTCTTGCAGTATTCCAGGTATGGGGATGATTGCGGCTCCAGAGAAGATGTAGGGGTGAAAGCAGAAGAGATTTGGAGGTCCCTGTTGGCTGGCGGGATTTGGTAGCACAAGATTCGCAAAGACTTCTTGTCGAGTCCTTTCCACCAGGATGCTCTTCCATTTTCTGCAATGGGACCAGGCAAAACCTCTTCTTTCCTACCTGGATTCACTGCATTGTAGATGTCCAAATAAAAACATGCTCAACAGGACCAGGATGTTGCTCCTGGCCAGCTCAGGAAGAGACATATTGAGCTATGGTCTCATAACTACCATAGTGGTGGTCCCAGCATGTTCTTGGCAGTGGAGCCACCAGAAGACATTGGGGAAAAAAGGCCTTTTTCCTGCACAATGGTTGTATTCTGGGTGGAGAGAAGTGGCCTGGACTAACACAGACAGCCCTGGCATCTGCAAACCCTCCATCTTTAGGATTTGCCACTGCCCAAGAGTCTGCTAAAAATAATACTGCTCAGAAACATAAAACTTAAAAATCCACAAATAGAAGTTTAACCACAAAGCAGGGAAGCAACACGGCGTTTCTGAAGCCAGAGAAAGAGAATCATTAAAGCGGATAGGCTCAGCCTGAGCGCACGCCTCCCAAAACATGAAGTATTGGCAGGTCCACGTGCTTGCCCAAACGCCCAGTCCCTGGGTGAAGGCCCTGGACGCTGATCCATGCTTTGCTCTGAAAACATGGTATTTTCCAATGCTGAAAAATACCGTGAGCAGCAACAGCAGGTTATTCAACAGGATGTTATTGTTCAAGGATAATCATGCCTGACACGCGGGTTAATAGCAGACAGGGTCGTATTTCTCCTGCTCCCGAAGATCATAAACATGGAGCAAAACAAACTGGGGCAGTTTGGAGAAACATTTATCCAAGTCGCGCTATTGGAGGGGAAAATATCCCTGGGGGTGGGTGGGGAGCAGAGCCGAGATATTTCCCACTTGCTGGATTTTTCCTTCCTCCTTGAAGGGTCAACAGAGGTTGTATTTCTGTTCCTACAAGTTGTGATTCTTCATTGAATGCTGAGGTTTGGATTACTATTGGATTATTACTCTTTATTAAGTCTTTCCATGGCTCTTGTAAGGCTTCCTACCACTTTGGGACCCACCGGCAGGGCAAAGAGACTATCAGGACCCCCCAAATTGCACCCAACCTGGGTAGAGCAGATGGTTGGAGGCCAGAAGGTTGATGCCATTGCACTCATGGGTATAGATCCCTTGGCTCCATCACAGCATCTCATTGCCCTCTGAGGACCATGCATCTCCTCTGACCTCCACCAACCCAACCATCTACTATTTACTGTTCTTTCCCCTTCACAAAGACCAGGAAGACTGATTTTGCACATTATTATTCCAGCAGCCCTAAGAAAAGCAGTCGTGGTCCTTATTTCCCTTCAGGGTAACTCATTTTAAGCCAGCCAGCAGTGGACACAGACACTCAGGAGACCATTCCCCTTTCGCTCACTATTTTATTCTAATGGTGATTTATTTATTTCTGTCCCGAGCTCCCCTTTGGAGTTTGCATCCAAGAGCTGTTGGGCAAGATGCATTCTTCAGGCAGACTCTTGTAATTTTCTATTTTTATGAGTATTTCGACAGGCTGCTACAACGGTTGGTAGGGAGCCCTGTGGCCAGCGGTGACATGAAGGAGCCCTGATGCCAACATGACTTTGGGAGACTGGTACAGCAATACTGCAGGGAATTGAGGAAAAGAAATCAAATATCCACTCTTGCACCTCTGCATCTCTAATTTAAGCTCCTCATTGCTGATAGTGAGCTGAAAATAGAACTTTTTTGTGAAATATGCTGTGGCCTGAGCCTAGTAGACATGTCCCTTGGGCTGCAGAATGGACGTTGCAGCGGTGTCCCCAGGAGCAACGTGACAAACCGCTGCCTCTGCAAGACTTGAACCTCCTCCCACCCCCAGATCCAGGCAAGAGTTGAGGTTTCGAAGGTGCTTGGATGGTGATGATGGTTACCTGGCCTTCACCCATGGGGAGCAACCAGATGCTTGATGTTTTCCAAGGTTTTTCCTTGCTGGATCACAAAGTAATCTTCCAAGTTCCTTCCATTTTCTCCGTATTACAGAAGATGAAATCGGTATTGGAAAGGTTTGAAGCCCTTGTCCTTGGCTCAGCAGTGTGGATAAATCATCCCTCTAGCCACAGGGCCTGTCAAACCCCGTAGCAAAGGGTCTGGTTTCATTTCATGGGAGCTGGGACAAACCCATCCGGTTTATCTCTAAAAAACCCAGAGAAATCTCATGGCAAGTGCGGCTGCCTTAATACCTTGATTAGCAAACCTAATGACACCTGGTTTGTTAGGGATTTCTCTCTTCCAAACTCACTTGCCCAAGCCAGAAGCACATGAAGCTTTGCGGGTGATTGGGTATACCTGATGGCCAACTCCCATCTGATGACTTTCTGATAATTTTGTGCTGCTTCCGGGAATGCAATTGCTTCAAGACCACGGCCTTGCTGTCAAGATGGGATGAAAGGAGCTGGATAAGGCTAAAAGCCACTGGATGGACAGACTGACACAAGGATGGTGATTAAATCAAGCCTGGCTGCTGCGTTCGCATTGCAAGCTGAAATACACCGAGGGAGCCTGGCTGCCTCCTTGTCTGCTGTCTTTCCAGGCAGCAAAATGCAGGAAGACAGTGAGGGAGAAAGAACCAGGTGTAAACGCGGCCTCAAATCCGCGCTGGGATCACCCCCTGAGCAAGAGCAGGGGTGAAAACCTTGCCCGAAAACCCGGGGAAAGGGATTCTCGCAGCCAGCCGCATCCACGGGGCGGACCAAGGTCCGCGGAGGGAGGGAGGAGAGAGGGGGCGGCGGGGCCCAGGCGTCCTGCCCGCCCTCCTCCTCCTCCTCCTCTTCCTCCTCTTCCTCCTCCTGCCGCTCTATATAGGGCTGCGCCGGCGGCCCCGGCCCCAGTCGCCGGAGCGGGGGCTGCGGAGTCGGGTGCTGCTCATGGCCCGGGCCGGGCGCTAAGGAGCCGCCGCGATGAAGACCATCATCGCCGCCTACTCGGGCGTCCTGCGAGGTACGGAGAGGGGCAGGGGGCGAGGGGAGACCCTGAGCAGCCGCTTGGCCAGGTGGAGGAGGGCGGAAAGAGCCTTCCCCCCCCTGCACAAGGAGCTCTGCTTGATTCCTTTCTATTCCCTTCCTCCTTGTGGCCGTGGGGGGGTTTTGCTCTTTTTGGGGTGCCCCGGGGGTCTGTGCGTTGGCGAAATGCCCCTGCGTGTCGTGTGCTCCGTGTGGGTAGCAAGGAGAGCGCAAGAGTTTTATCAGCCTCTCCAGCGAATTAAGCCTGGTCTTTTAATGCTGTCACCCTCAAGCTGATGCCTAAAATGAGGTGAGAAATGAATATTGTCCTTCCCCTTCACAAGGGCAAGCTAAGGGTTCAGTTTGAATGTGTATTTTCTGTGTGCTGGAAAATATAGCTGCGTTTTTCCCCTGCCCTGGTGAGGCACTTCCTTGGTGAGAGGAGCAGGTCGGGTTGTAGCTGCTGACACCCTGGTACGGGCAGAGCTATTGCAGCTTGAGCACTTCCTCCTGCGGGCTCCAACATGCAGGTTGGGCTGGTGGCAGCATGAGGAGTCCTGCGTTGCAGCCGCTGCAAGCGCTTGTAAAAGCTGCTCTGGCAACTGAGCAGCGATAAAGCCAGCAAGAGTCAATATTTGCTTGCTAGAGCCTTGTATCCCTCCCATGAGGATGCTTGTCTAGCGATGTGATGGTGGGGGACTTGCAAATAGTGGAGGTTTTGCCTGAAAATGCACTTGGATGAGGATTTGCCCTCCGTCTCATAGTGGCCCTTGAGTAAAGGTGGTGCCTGTGCTCTAGACTTTGTGCTCCCAAGAGCAAAGAGCTTGTTCCTCTTCAGGTGAAGAAGCCCGTGAAATGGCTTGTTAATAAGCAAATCATTATGAGCAACGTGGTTAATGTATCCCTGAGCTCCTGCTTTTCCACTGTCCAACCCAGTCCTACGTGTGCAGCTGGTGGTGGGCATCTCCATCAGGAAGAAGTGGCATTTACTGGGCTGCAGGTCTGTGCCAGCTGGCCTGATCCTAGGATCAACCATGAGCTGATTGAAGAAGGTCCAAATAAGTTTCCTATCCCAAGCTCTGCCCCTCAGAGTGATTTAGCTCATTTATACACCTGGTAAAACCCAGGTGACTTTCAAACACTGCTTGGAGATGAAGGGGTTTGAATTAAGCGCTCGGCTGAGCAAGCTGAGCTCAACTACAGCCCAAGGAAGGGGAATAAATCATTCATGGGACCTATAAAATATGTAGGGGCTGACCTGAGACCTCTGCGGCCACCCAGTCTGAGCCAGCATGTTAATGATGGATCTAGGACACATGCATAATTCAAAATAGTGTGGTTTAGGGACAGTGATTGGCCTCATCTCTGGTTAATCCTGCTTAGAGATAGAAAGCTGTCTTAATTCCCTTCAGGTCAGTCTTGCTTTGAGGCACCTTGCAGGGGTCCTGCAGTGATATTTTGTATTTTCCTTACTCATTTTCGCCTGTGCTGTCTGCCTGGGGAAGCAGGAGGCATTGCCTTGGTAACTGCAGCATCTCCTAAGAACACAGCGGAGCGGCGTGACCCCTCTTTAGGCTGGCAAACTGCTCCCAGCTCTGCAGCTTGTTGTGGGTAACAAAATCTAGGAGCTTCTTCAAAGCCCACCAAGAGCTGCCTTGGGGGATGGCTGAGTGGGACCTGTGGCTCAAAGGAAGGTGGAGGTGATGGGCATGGTGGTTAGCACCCAAGTTCTGCTTGATTTCACCCCAATTGGGTTGCAGACCTGCTGCAGCTGAGCCAAGCAGCTCCTCTTCACCTTGGAGTTACTTATTCTGCTGCTGGAGCTTTTGGGGGTAGAATACCAGGTTGCTGCAATGTCTTAATGTAGTGTGGAGTGGTGGGAGGAACAGGACTACAAGGTAGATCTCTGACTTCTATCAGTATTTAGGCTTATAATAAAGTCTAATGGCCTTATTCTGCCTTCATGCTGGTCTCTTCCATGCATGTTGCTTATGCAAAGGCCTGATCTTTGAGGGGGAAGGCTGTGTAGTCCATATTATCCTTCAATCTCAAATCTTGGCTGCTCTGTGGCTTTATCCTGGAGTTTGGGCACAAGATTAAACCAGTTTCCATACTGTTGAATATGGCAAAGTGCAAATGATCCTTCCAAAACCTGGTGTCCATCTGCTTCTCCACCAATCCCTATGTGCATCCTGGGGAACTCGTGCTCTCTTTGCTGTGGCTGGACTGTAGCTGTGAACTCCAGAGCAATTCTGAGCTTTAGTAGCAAAACCTTGGGGTAAGGGAGGAAGCAGAGGAGCAAACTAGAGAGCTTCATTCAGCTCCACCTTGGAGATGGTCTTAGGTTGTACCTGGGATTTGGCCTCCTGCTTTGGGAAGGGAGAACCTGTTGCTCCTCTTGATAGCATCATTGCTACCCCTGTTGCAGGGTCCCCTCTTGACCAAACCGCTTAGGACAGCGGTGCCAACCACCCCTTCTCTCTAATGGTGCTGCTGTTGCCTTTCCTGCTAGTTATGCACTTGACCTCCAGTCTGAGACATTCTCTATTACAGATAATGCAGGATTATTATGTAGTCTTCTAGGGCATAAGCAGAATGCTGTTTTGCTGTGTACTGGGCAGTGTAGTTTTACCCCCCCACACACACATACTACTAATTTGCTCTTCTGTAGCTAATAATTTCCTATTTAATACCTCAAAGTGGGAAGTGGAATGAGCTTGTGTCCTGGAGTTGGTGAATCTAAGCCTAGTCATAAATAACTTGCATTGCTCTTACAGGTGTCTCACACTTAATATAGTGACTTGTTCTGCAGACTTCAGCTCTTGAATGGGAAGCTAAGTCCTCACAAGAACCCTAGTATTGGTCTGATTATCTAATACAGCTTTGCTGTCCCACCTCCCAAATCAGCTTTACTCCCTAAGACCTGGCTTGGCACCTCCATGTGCACTTTGTGCTCTCGAGGCACTCGGCTGTATTAAAGAATCACATTTATTTTTCATTAAAATAAGCTGTGTAACTCTTGGCCAAGAGTTAATGTGCTAATTGCCTTGGAAAGGTAGCAGATGAGGCTTGGCCTTAGGAAGCTTTCAATGTAATTACATTTAGCACTTGTACTTTCTCACAGCATTTTTTTTGGCTGATCCTTAATTGGGAGCTGTGAATAGGGTGGTTTGTTGCCTGAGTGTGAAATCCTATTTCCTCTCCTAAAACTTTTGGGTCTGCCTCCCTGCTTGGCTAAGTCCTGATGTCTAAAGATTTATCAAAAATAAATCTTCAGAAGTGCTCCATGTGCTATCCCTAGCTGTATCCATGTTACATGTACAAGTCAGTTGACTTGATCCAATCTTTCACTGGCTCAAGATCTCCCTGATAATCTCCTGTACCTGATTATTGTGAGCAGCAGTGAGGTCTCCTCTGGAGAAGTCACTTTTTAGCCATCACTGCAGATGTCCATGGTTATGCAGGGAGCATCTTACCTGTGTGTTTAGACCTACAGCACAGTCTGGTGCTTCACAGCTGGCCTTAGGAATTCTTTAGGAAGCACCTAATCCTGTAACCTTAGTGTGAAACCTTCTCTCAAGGTAGAGAAGATATTGGTGTGAGGAAGAGGTGGGTATTGGTGTGAAACTAGTCTTTCTGTGGTGTATTTGAGTGCTCGATGAAGAAAGGTTCTCCTAGTTTGGTCAGGTCTAGCCCAGCACTCAAGGACAGACCATGATGTGAGTTGATGGGTCCAGTATCTCCTTTTGGAAAGCTGTTGCTAGGATCTCTCTTGTGTAGTTAATGTTGCTAAGTGTGACCCTAGATTCCCCATTCTGGAATGGGTGACCATAGCAGCAGCGGGCAAACACTCCAGGGCTTGGGCAAGGGGACGAGGATACAAGCAACTGTCCTCATCAACAGAAGATGGGCGGTTGTGTTCCTCCAGGATTCAACATCAGCCCTTGGGAAGAGATGGATGGAAACGGATACCCAGGGTCTCGGTAGTCAGTGTCCTTCTGCCTTGGCAGGTTAACCATGGGTAGGTCTAACAGACCTTATTTAAACATGGTTCTTAGACTTTTAACTAGATGTTGACTCTCCTATGCTTAATTCTGGGGTTTTAATATGTGAATGATGTTTCTTGATATAGGGAAAGAAAGGTGAGGACAGGCTGGGAACTTCTTATGCCTTAATGAGGAGTTAAATGCTACTTAACCCATGATATCTGGTGGTGCTGCTTATCTAAGACCAGATACACACAGCCTGTCCATGTTGCCTCTCTAAACTACAGATTAGAGCTGTGGATTTCAGCTTATCACTTAAGATTTCATTACAGTGACCAGTCCTATATCCTTCACCAAAACCTGGTCTGTCTGGGGTAGCTACTGAGCTTCTGTCTTCAGCTCCCTGCTGAAAATGCTTACTTGGAAGCAAACTGGTCAAATCTCATCAGACTTAAAGCTATGAAACTGCCCTTTAATGGTGGGGAAGGTTGTGGTGTCCCTCATCTAACCTGGAGAGGAAGATGGTCTTCATGATGAAGCTTGTTTGGTGTTTGAAATCAGTGGAAGCATAAATTAATAAGTGCAGCAGGGGCCTGAGCTGATGTGCTGGCTCTAAAACTGAGCTGTTCCTTGCACTAATCTCACTTCTAAATTCATTTGCTGTCAGAACGGCATGTGGTTTGGAGCTACATGATGTGTAGGCCTCAAAAGGCCCTGTGCTTCTTCTGACTTCTAGGTTGTTACTGGAGCTGTAATAGAGGAAATGTCTCATTTTGCTAGAAATGACTGAGGGATCCTTACACACAGCGACAAGGAAGGGCTGGTTAGGCTGTCGTTACTTTGAATACACCCAGGAAAGATAGAAAAGTCACTCCAGGAGGAAGCTGGCTGCTTCAAATGTGAGATTGATGTATTGATTATGAAGTTTTAAGGTTACTTTTGTAAAGGCTTCATGCTCCAGGGTGCTGCTTCAAGATGCAAAAGGAGGTCTCTGAGTAGGAGGTGCTGCTTCAAGCCTGTCAATAACAGAGCTGCATGATTGGATCCAGAAATAAGTCTGTCCTGTGCTAATGCAGTTCTTGTCATGATTATATATGTGATCTAGGGGGGAAATGGATGAATTTTCTGCTGTTTTGCTGGAGCAGGGCTGTGCATTGCAGCTGCAGGACTACGGGTTATCAGCAATAAGGGAGCAGGGCAGCTTTGTGGGCCAGGACCTGGACTTGACCAATGCAATTCTAGCTGCTCTCATTAACCCACCTGGAAAAATCATTCCTCACCTCTGTTCCTTCTTTTAGCCTAACGAGAGGTGCAGCTCCCCAGTTCCTTGAAGGGAAGAGGCTAACCCTTAAGCAGAAAGGGAAATACGTAAATTTTACCTCCTGGCTTTTCATAGGTCAGCAGCTTGATTTGCATTTTAGCGCTTGTGAAATGAAGTAACGAAGAAAAGTGAAATCAAAACCGCTTGCGAGTGCTTCTTCCTGTAAGTTTTCTAGCATATCTGCACAATGCTGCGGTGGGTGGTTACTCAAAGGAATCGTTTAGTCTTTTTAGTTCAGTTTTGCTGTGTGGTTTTTCCATTTGAATAGCTTTAGCCCTCTAAAACAGTGGTTTTCAATTACTTCCCCTTTGTACTGCTTTAGAAATGCTGTGCTTTCCTTACCCTTGAGCTGCGGATCCCAGGGGTCTTGGACATTGTTCAATCCACCCTTGGCCTGTTTTGGGCAAGTCCGGAGTAAAACACTTTCCTTGAGCACGTACGTAGTTGTGCAATGGGCTGGGAAGAACGGATGAGCAATAATTTAGACTGGACTAGTGTGTGTTGACCTGCTCTCTTGGGACAGCTGATCTTGTCTATCATGGTGAACCTGTGGGGTTCCCCGTTAGCGAAAGCTACTTCCAGGAAATAAGTTTGAACAGGGATACAGTGTTCAATGATGTTAGGACTGGTTCTAATCTCCAAGAGTCCCTGGCTTGGACTGGAGCTACAAGATGTCCTCGGCACTGGGTTAGAAGAAGCCTTAGCTGTGTGACCTGAGCGATGTCCCTTGCATCTTTACAAACAAGTTTATCATGTTCTCCGGTGCTAACTCATTCCAGCACCCCTCACAGTTGGATTTTTGCAGACTGGAGTGCTTCCCATTCCAGGATATGTAAGTTCCCTATGTGGCTTTGGACAAATATTCCTCTAAAAGCAAGTTTCATGCACATTGATATAAACATCTTTGAAAGTCTAGTATGCAAGATTAAACTGCCTTTAAAGGGAGCATCTGTACACGATGGAAGAATGTAACTTGATTATTTTGTCCTTAGGTACTGGTTCGAGCATCCTCTCTGCTCTGCAGGACTTGTCCTGGCTATCAAAATCCAAAGTAGAGAAACAGCTCCAGATCATCTCCGTGCTGCAATGGGTTCTCACTTTCCTTGTCATGGGTAAGTAAAAGCTTTTGGCTTGAAAGAAAACTTTGCTGCCTTAAAATTCTTCTAGAATTTCAATGTGAAATTGGTAGCTCTGGAAAACAGCACTTATGTAAAAGCTAATTTATTGTATATAAACAGCAACAGGACTTCCTAGGGGTGGATAATTATAAAGCACGCTTATGTGGCTTGATACCTTGCAAGAAATTGTCTGGATCTACTCAATTATAGAAGTTATGGGAAGATCTACTGCTGGTGACTTCATGACTGTCTTGTGCCCTGCCACATTGTCCTTCCTCTTGGTTTGGTGACCCCCAGATGGGCATGAAGTATTCTGTATTAGCCTAGTAAAGCAGGGAGGGTTGTTAGTCTCTACCTGCTGCTTTCATAAGAAGCTTCAGACTGTTCTGCCCAGTGCTATCCTTAATCATAATTAAACAGAAGGGGCATGTAGACTACAGTCGAAGTTGAGCAAATCTCTTTTCTGCCATAATTTAGCTTGTCCTAAAACAGAAAATAACTTGTGGCCTCAGGCAAGCTGGTAGCCCTGCTGTTGTAGAGCTGGTGTGAAGTCATACATATCACTGAGGAATAAAGCCCCATGGTGCTGGTCACAGCAAATCTTGGTGCTGAAGAAGTCTCCCTTGCCTGGTGAGACTAGAAATGTTTCTCTGAACTGGAAAAAACATAGAAAGGAGGTGCAGGAACTGGGGGGCAGGTAGCTTTGGAGGAAGCGGTCTCAGTCCTGTATAAGGGCTCTTAGCTAAATCCAATCTGATTTAGGATTAATGACCTCACATGATGGCTTAAGCACACAGGGGTCAAAAGGCAAGGGGTTCTTAATGCCAATATAAATGTCCTCTGATCTGATACCATTGTGTTTTTTCTCTTTTTCTTGGATTTACCCAGGTGTTGCTTGTACTTTATTCCTCATGTACATCCTATGCACAGACTGCTGGGCCATTGCTGCTCTCTATTTAGCCTGGCTGGTATTTGACTGGAATACACCAAAGAAAGGTAAATATTCCGGAGCAGATCTCTGCTGGTCAAGTGCCCTTGTGTTTAGATAGAGGTTCCCATTTCGATGGGACTTTTTGGCTGAATCTGAGAGCATTTTTTTCCTTTGAAGTGTGTAAATATACACTAGGCACAAGGAGTGTCTGCAAACTCTATTGATACTTCGGCAAGGCAACATTCATTGATGTCTTCTCATTGCTGGCTTGTGGCCACGGATGTATGTTTACATCTTGGGACTTTCCTTCCTTTCCCTAAGGATAAATGTGGTAACATTGAACTGTTCCTGGTTGAAATTAGCCAGTTCCCAACCACAATGGGTACTAAGTTTGATCCCGGCTTGAATTTGCAGTCAAGCCATAATTTGCTCAAATACTCTGAAGTATTGAGCCCTGATTGCTTAACCTGATCTCTACAAAAGTTGCCCCATTTCCCTCTTCCTTGAAGTGAAATTGTTGATTTTTCTCTATAGCAAGATGGAAACCTATCTGATCTGAAGTCCTCTAGGCTGTTTGGTAGGAACTAATGTAGAAATAGCTTTTACAATATGATTTTCTTTCTCTTCAGGAGGTAGAAGATCCCAGTGGGTGAGAAACTGGGCTATATGGAGATATTTCAGAGACTATTTTCCAATAAGGGTAAGTAATGGTTTATGCAATAACACTAACCATTTTGGAAACGGGTCTGTACCAACCCCTGTGGACATGACTTTGGGCACGTGCTAGTGAGCCCACGATGCTGAACTGTAAGCAGGACAGGGTTATTCAGCATTGCGATACCCAAGTGTGGAGTCACTGCAGTTGTGAAATCTGAAATACGTCACTAGCAATGGCAGAATTGTTGCTTGCAAAAATTCTGCTTTTTAGCCCTGTCACTAAGCTGGAATTTTCAGATAGAACGTGCTGAAGCGTCTTGCCCTACCTCTGCTTCTCCTGTAAAGCTTAGTTTTGGCCTAATTTCTAGTTATTTCCCCCTGAGAAGAGCAAGGTGACAGGTAAAAAGCAGCTGGGAACCCAGTGCACTCAGTCCCACCACTTAAAGAAGTGGTAGAGTTTCTATGAAATGACTGGTTTTAATTATTCAGCGGGTGCTGAATAAGCTGAATTTCCCCCTGTTGAAGACAAGACTCCCAGGCTACTGGGCTGCACTGCGGGAATACAGAACTAGGTGAAGGTCTTGGAAGGGAGCAGAGGGCAAATTTGGCTGGGAGGGAGCTCAAATCCCCTTTGGAAGGACACAGGTGAATGGACCATTATATAACACATGAGAGGTCATGGCATTTTGCTCCCCTGAGGAAGGGGAGAGTGGGACCTTGGAGTGACTTTTATTAAATCCAGCGTGCCCTAAGGTAGCCAGACATCTGAAACTGGATTCTCTGCTCCCTTCTGTATAAGATGAACTTCCAAGATTGCTCATTCTCTATGAGACTGGTAAACAAATGTTGTCACATGCTTGTTGTGCTGTTAATGATGCTGGCAGCTCTTGGCAACTGTATGTATATATGGAAAGTATTGCAGCTAGAGAGGCTCCTAAAGGCTGGTCACCCCAGGTCTTGTAGCTAATGGAAAAGTACATGCTCTGGTGTTGGAGATGGATCTTGTGTGGGTTGTTTGCTCAAGTACTGAGCAGCAAGTCCTCAGTGCTGGAACAAATCCTGCTTTCCTGGTATTGCTGTAGGCTAAAATGGAACAATTTTGTGTAGGGACTTGACAGGGTCATCTGTAACAGCTGTGTCCTTGTCCCCGTACTCCTAGTAACGCATCTATGGAAACCTGCTCTTCACAGACCATGCAACTCGGATCCATTTTGGGTGTTACAGAAGTTTGTCAAACAATTGAGTTAAAGCAGGCTTAGAAATGAGATAAATTCTGTTATTTTTAAATACTTGCTAGTATGTGCAGTGCAATTAGTTGCAATTGCTTTGTCACTAAGGGGTAGAATTGCTTGAAGTTCAGAGCCTGCTGATAAATGGGATGCAAAGGGCAGAGCATGAGGGTTAACTGCGGTAGCTTCTGTATCTGGAGATGTAACCAGCTGGTTGTGTGTTTGACAAAACCCTCTCCAGGGAGCAGAGGGCTGGGAGGTGCCGAAGCTCTTTGCAATTTGTGGAGCTGCTCTTGCTGAATGAAGCACGAATAGTTTGATGCAGGGAGCAGAATCCAACAAGCAGAACTGCATGAACTTGCTAAGGGCAGGGGAATTCCTTAGATAAGAAACTATTGAGGTGATGGGGCTAAGAGGACACTGATCTAGTCACCTGTTTGCTAAATCTTGTCTGCAGAATTCTCCTTGGCTGCATTCTGGACAGTCTTGGGCAAGAGCTCTGGTTCCTCACCCTGGCTAATGGTTTGCTAGGAGGGTCATGTGCAGCACCTCGTCCTGCACCATTTGTAATGCTGAACTTGAGTAATGCTCAACTCTGCTTTTGCAGACTCTGCATGGTACAGCTGTGCTGGCTGCATGTGTATCAGGAGTACTATTTGCATTGGGACTATTAGCCCTGATTTCACTCCTGTTCCAGTACAGAAATGGGAAGTAGAATCATGGAATGATGAGTATTGCAGAATGTTTCCAAAACCCTTAAGCAAATCTCTCTAGGAACAGGGAGACCATGTCCAGTGTGGGGCAGAAGCCTTGACCCTTGATGTGTTTGAGAGCAGAAACTTCTTGGCATGCTCTTCAGTGGCTGGTTTGCTCTGAAGACTGAAGTTTATTCCCAGCGATGAACTTGGGCACAGGCAGGATCTAGCAGGGTTAACACCACCAGCGTGAGCCTCTGATAGCTGTTATCTTCCGGCCAGCATTGCTGCATCACTCCAACTCTACCTGCTAGCATCCAGCTTGCTTTGATAATGTACTTGCATGAGAAGCAAGCATCTTGTCAAATCCCTTCAAATAAGGCTCTACTTCCACCCAAGGCTGCAGTGTTGCATTGTGATACTCTCTGGAGATACCCAGACCTGTATGAGACTGGGAATTCGCCTGAGTCTGTCTGATTTTCCACTCGAGAGCAGCTGTAGCCCTTGTTGACCTTCTCACTGCTGAGCACGGTGCTGTGCTTGGAATCCACAGTGCTGTGGATCCTAATCTGAGGACAACATGTGGGACGTGCCTTTATCTAACAGTCTTCAGACAAAGGAGCCAGCGCCTGATAAACAGTAGCAGTGTTCACATTCTCAGCAGCACTTCAGATAGCGATGACTGCAGACTTTGGCTATCTGCTGATGCAAAGCACTGAGCCTGTGCCAGGTGTTTGCACTGAGGTTTGATTTTCTTTTTCTTTTCCTACTTGACAGTCTGTGACCAGAGCAGAGATTGCTGCAAGACAGGATTTGCCCTGCAATCTGGCTTGCTGCCTCCCTGGCAAAGCCTTTTCCTAAAGCTGTTGTTACTTGCAGAAGAGAAAAGGAGGCTTCTGCTTCCAGTGTGCAATGTAGGGGTTGGTAATAGAGCCTGAAGGAGTTTCCTGGAGCTGGGGTGCATTGCTGGGAGGAAGGTGAGAGCTGCTTTTTCTATAATGCAGCTGCAGGCTGTGCAAGCCTGAATGTAGGTTACTGCTGCTTCAATCCTCCATGCTTCTGCAGTCACTGCTGTGTTCCCCTTGCACATAGGCTAAAAGGTGATGAACATCTCCCTAGACTCCTTATTTTAACCTTATTCTTTGCTGGTACCTGGTGTTGAGCAGCAGTCTCTCTGCACACTTGAATGTGCTGATTATTCATCCTGTGTCTAAAAGCTGGTAGTTCTGTTTCTGGGGTGAACCCGGCATGTGAATATTTTACTTCTAGCTCTTTTACAGTAATTGAACTGCTTTATTGCTTCTGTAGCCAGTTTGCATCTGGTTAAAGAAATCTGTTTATACCAGGACAAGTGGTTGAACCTTGCTACCAAACCTTTGAAATGGGACCTGTCTTGAACAACTTATCAGCTGGGAAAGGTGTTAGTGGAGCAGAATCGGTGTTTATTCCCAGTAATCACTGGCTGGGGTGCAGCAAGGACCTGCTGCTGTATCCTGTAATGGAGCATTAAGGTTTCAGTGAGTTTGTGCTTGCCTCCTTCTGGAGAAGGATTTGGTAGAGGGGAAAACCTGTTGAAGGCTTCAGAACAGTAACAAAACCATCATCAAATGCTGGCTACAGCAGCTCCTTAGCTGATTAAAGCAGCCTCTCCTGCTCTTGGAGACAGCAGCTCAATATCTGCTTGCCAGGTAGCAACTTCTACCTGAAGGAAAAGCGCAAGAAGATGAATATGGGTGATCAACCTCCTTCAGTCTTGCTTATGTGTTGGACTTGAGCCTAGGGGTAGGTACTTAAGGCCCTTGATTTCTAGGTTTTCTAGAATAAATGCAGGGAATTAAGGCTGTCTCTATCTTTGGTGGTGACAGCTCAGCCCCTGGGTTGTGTTCATGCATTAATGGCCCTGAGTACCACTAGGAGATGCTACAACTTGTCTGGATTTCTGGCCATCCTTGGTTGCCCTGGGTTGACCTGAGTGAAGACTTGTCCCCCAGATTGTCCATGGTGCTGTCACCTTCTGTGAACCCATCAGCTGTCACGGGATAACTTGGTAAGGGGGCAAACAGCTTGCGGGGGGATCTGGGGAGAGAAGGCACCTGTCTAAATGCCAGATGGGCCCTTGGTTCCCTGTCCCAGCTCCCTGTGTTCCCCTTGCACTGCTTGAGCAGCCGGGCTGGGTGTCACACGAAGGGGAAGTGTCACCCTACACCCCTGCAACAGGGAGGTCTTGGATGGGGACCATGGAAAACAAGCCTGGAGCTTGGCCAGGCTCCACATGAAGGTTCATCTGCCCAAGCGATGGGCTCCGCATGGGAAGTGGGTGACCTTGCACGTGGCCGGGGGGCGAGCGCTGGATGCCATCCATGGCTGGCAGCGGAACAGCGTGTCTTGGAGCACACGCTGCGGCTCTGAGCTCCCGGGCAGCGAGGACAAACACCTTATTTTCAGCCAGCTTCTTTTTAAAGCAGCTGAGCTGGTTGTAGGTGAAGGATCAGGCTCAAAGCCCGTAAGCCTCCACCCTGCTCTATAGAAAAATCCCTGCCAGGCCCTGGGATGATCCACTGGGACTTGAGTTTCTCCTACCACTGAGCAAGTGCTGGCAGGCTAAAGGGACAATTGCTTCTTGTAGCGTTGCTTTTCTTTTCCCTCTTTGGTCTTTCCTGGAGAGCAGCTTCCAGCTGTCATCTGAGAGCTGTTTGTCTTCATGGGTCAAGCTGCAGCAGGAGCTTTTTCCACCCCGGGGCTGGGAGGCCAAGTCATCTGCTGTTAATTGGTGGCAGGGGAAAGGGAAAGGATGTCTCAGTGCTGTGATATGAGCAATGCAGCTCAGCAAACTGCTGCAGTGATGTGACTGCGTCTTTGCATGCTTCCTGCAGCCTCATGTGCCTGCAAAACTGGAGAGGAGCAGCCAGCTTGCAGAATGAGCCCTGTCACCTCATGCCTGTGCTGTTGCTGGCCGCTGAAATAAATCCAAATAAAGCCAACAGCGATGGCAGGAGAGGAGCAAATTCCTGGGCGCTCTGCTTCAGCTTGGTGCAATGGGCTTTGTTGAATCACGCTGCAAATAGCTGAAACCCGAGTTGTTTGCTCTTGCTAGAGGGCTCCTGGGCCAAGGCGGTGGGGTGTGTAATGCCCATGTGATGGCTTGGAAAGCTGCATTTTTTCCTGCATGAGCTGTAGGTTACAGATTGTGCCCATAGATCATAAGCAGTTTGGAGGCTGGGATACAATTCTGCATCTAATGAAGCTGTTGATAGCTGCTGGAGTATTGCATCTGTGGGCAAGAATTAGTATCAATGCTTTATGCATGTTTTGATTATTTGATCTGATTCCTATTTCTGCATTAGCTGCTGTGGGGCTAGTAGGTTCCTTGTTTCTCTGCTGGGCTTTAAAGTGCAGGATGAAGCATCAGTTCTGTTGTATGTTTACTGGGAGTCTGCAATTGCCTGATGCATGGAATATTACTGCTACAGCATTATTTAAAATATTTTTTTTTAAAAAAATGGCTCTGTTGGAAGCAGGATGTGTATTGGTATGAAAAGAAATGAGTAAAAGGTTAGGATGATTGTGCAACCTCCTGTTGTTAGTCTGTGTTGGAGCATAGTCTGCAGAAATGCAAGTGCTAATATAAGTGGCTTGAGACATTTGCAGGCACTTTGAGAGAGACCAGGCAGAGCAAAGTGCCTTGGAAGGCAGGACGGGGTTTTGGTTGTTTCTGGCAAGTGAGATGCCCAGGCCCTCAGTTTGCATCTCAAAAGGTGGCCTGCAGGTAAGTGAGGAATTGATCTATTTTCAGGTATTGAATAAAGCTGCTAATGTACTGAGACAGGATCGAAGGATCCCAGAGTATTTGAGGTTGGCAGGGATCTCTAGGGACCCCCCAGCGCAGCCCCTGCTCCAGCAGGGACACCCAGAGCACGGGGCACCCGGGCGCATCCAGGCGCCTCTGGAGATCTCCGCAGCAGGAGCCTCCCCAGCCTCTCTGGGCAGCCTGTGCCAGGGCTCTGCAAGGAGGCCTCCTGGTTAGAGAACCAGGAAGAACTCGGTTTGGGCAAAGTGCTTGCAAAAAGGGGTTGTAAAGGCAGTGTGGGAGACAAAAGACAGGCTGTGGAAACCCAAAACTTGTTCCTGTTTGGTTGTCATGGTCATCGTCACATCTAAGATTGGTGTGCATATCTTCCCCTTGTTTAAGATTTAATTTTACTGCAACTTCTGCTCTCTAGGAAAACCCATAATGTTAGTTCCTTTTTTCCCCTGGTAGGAAAGACCTCAAAAGTGGTAGAATTCTTGGGAACTTCAATTTTTTTTCCTCTGGTTCTAGTCATTAGCTGAAAACATCTGCCTGTGAGTTCACTCTGTCTTCCTTTTCTAGCTGGTCAAAACCCACAACCTGCTGACCACCAGGAATTACATTTTTGGGTACCATCCACATGGCATCATGGGCCTGGGTGCCTTTTGCAACTTCAGCACAGAGGCCACAGGAGTCGGCCAGAAATTCCCCGGGATCCGACCGTACCTTGCAACGCTGGCTGGGAACTTCAGGATGCCCATTTTGAGGGACTATTTAATGTCTGGTGGTAAGTGCAAAGGCTTTTCTCCTTCCCATGCCCTTGTTTCTGAGTTGTCTCTGTCCTTTCAAGTCAAAAGTTGTGGCAAAGCCCTCAAAACCACTTCTCTCTGGCAGCATCCGGCAAATATTGCGCTTGGTTGTCGCAGGAAGTGAATAAATGTTGTTTTGTGTCAGTTGCAGTCCCTTACTTAAGGCAATTCTTCTCCAAAGACATATTAAGGATATCCATCATCTGTGGTGGTAGGTACAGAAGATGTAGCCTGAATTCACATCTATAAGTGCTAGTAGGCAAAGGAGTCACCCTAGCTGAAAGGACAAAATGTTCTTGGTATCCGAAGCTAATGGAAAGGCTAAATATGTTATTTTTACTATGTGAATTACCATACAGCTAGGCCTTATCCTGGTGGTAGGAGATGGCATCAGTCTGTCCCTTCATTCCTGCAGAAGGAAGGACCTGGGACATGTCTCAGCTGACCCATATCTGAGGAATTCTTCATCTTTGGGACAGTTTGGACAGCTGCAGCATCACAGGGATGATGGTGACTTTGGTTTTGCTCCTTGTGCCCTGCTGGAGCAGAGAGCTTGGGGTATTGCAGGGTTTCCCTGTGCTGGAGCTGATTTGCCACCAAAAATGGGCATTTTAATACAGTCTTTTAATTGAATCTTAATGCATGTCTGGGAGAGAGGATAGGAGTGTCTGTACTTGGCTCTGACTTACCTTGGAAGTGGTGAAATCCAGACCCCCACTGAAATTGTTGGGATTAGAGGGGCAGGCTACCTGGATCTGATGCAGAAAAGGTCTGTCCTGTCCAAGAACCCCACAGGAGTGAGGTTAGTGTCTGAAATTAACTGCTGTGACCTTCCTGCATCAGATAAAAGGCTAAATAAAACTGGTTTCCTGGGGATCCTGCAGTACATAAGATGGGCTCTGCTGTCCAGACACAAGTGCTTGTCAGCTCATATGTTGCTGAAGTTGCATCAGAAAGCATCAGCTTTAGGTTTGGTGAGGGGAACACATTCAATCTGTACAAAAAACACTGGTCTCCGGTAGAAAAATTATGTGGCCAGCTAGAACCAGTTCCTTTTTTTGGAAGGAAGGTGGGAATAGACATTAGCAAAATCACTGACAGGTCTGGCTATGCCAGATATCTACAGTTAAAGCAGTGGGAAATCCTACTTGCTCTGTGTTTGCAAGCAAGACTGCATGGGATCCCTCAAACAAGGTTAATTTTATGAAAGGATCATTCCTCTCTGCTTATATTGATACCTAAGGGTGACACTGGTTTTAACATCACTGTGGAAGTGCTAATAGATCCCTCAATCCTTGAGATGTGTGGATGAATCATTTCAAGGGAAACCCTGGTAAATACTTAATCTGATGTACATATTGAGTCTGTAGATTGTGCAGAATTGTTGTCTTGCATTTCTTACTGCCTACCAGATATTTCAGCTACAGCTGGAATCCTCTGAGGTTCAGGAAAATGGCCAGAAAAATCCTATACACTGTGTATATATGCTCAGGAGCCCCAGTATAAACCTGGCTGTATTTTCTGGGGGAAGGATTTTGAGACTCAGCTTATTTCACAAGTGGGAACAAATCTGTGGGCCTGTTAGCAAGAGCTGCGTGGTCAAAATAAGCCTTGGTGGGATAACTTTGAAGAGCTGCTGAGCAGCAAGGTTGGTTTGAGTCTGAAGGGAGTGTGAGAAGGGAGGATTGTTGCACTTAAAGGATTTTCTTGGTCTTTCTCTTCAAAAAAACCTTAAATTTATATATAATTAAATCTGCTCCCTTGTGGCTAGGACTAAGTGTGATTTCAGTGCACTCTGTTTCAGGGCATATGTGAGGGGCTTGCAGACTTGCACCATGCAATTCCATGGGGCCCATCGATCATTGAGTTCTTGGCTCAAGTGATGACAACCGTGAGCCCCACATAATCGGCTTCTAAAATTAATTTGGGTAGCGTTGCCCCTCCTGTTGCTCTTGCTTCAAGTATTCAGCACAGCTCAGACATGTTAGGTGGATGGGAATGTAAATGGTGGCATCTGATCTGCTGTCAGGCTTATCCGGGCTGATAATTAAACAAGCTCTGACAATAACTATGGTATAAGACATTGAGTTTCAGAAGTGGAGGATTGTACTCGTCTATTTTTAGACCAAGAGAGTTGAAATTAAGTGCTGTGACAGGTGACATAGCTCCCTCAGCATGGGGTAGATGGCAGGAGACCTTCCAAGCCATTTGTCCTAGGGTAGGGACTTAGCAGGGCACATTGTCCTACACATCTGTCCTTCTCTTGAGAGCAAAAACATGATCCAACAATGCAAAATGTTGAGATTACAGGGGAAAGAAAGTTGGTTTTGAGAGGTTTATGAGGAAAGTTTGTCCATTCGTGCTTCTTGCATCACTAATTCTTAAGAGAACAGAGGCCTGTTCCACCACTTGGTTTTGCTGGGTAACAGTTTGGTCACAGCCATCAGTGTGTTCTTGCTTCTACCCTAAGGCTAATCCAGCACCTAATGCAAAGTTTATTTTGAGGGAAGATCTCTGAAACAATTGCCTGTGACAAATTAATTGCATTTCTAGTAAGATTTTTCTTCTGCATTTAATAATATCAGCACTGGGTTACCAGCTTCAGAAGGAAGAGCTCCAGTCTCCTGTATTAAGGAAATTATTTAAGAGCTGGCAGAGTTTATGGCTTAGCTGAGTTGTCCAGCTCTAAGTACCTGCTTAGAGAACAGATTACCTGACAAGGTCCCTCCATCCTCCGGTCACAAGATGTCTTGGCAGCTCTACTCAAGGCATGAGCCTTCGGCCTCAAGGGTGGTTGATGTCCTTGGGATTATCCAGACTGCTCTAAATCTTGTGGCTTGACCCTTATGTGTCTCCTTAAAATACACAGGTATCTGTCCCGTGAACCGTGACAGCATAGACTACATCTTGTCCAAGAACGGCAGTGGCAACGCCATCATCATCGTGGTGGGCGGCGCAGCGGAGTCCCTCGATTGCACCCCGGGGAAGAACTCTGTGACGCTGAAAAACCGGAAAGGATTTGTGAAACTGGCTCTACAGCATGGGTAAGAGGCTGTCTCTAAGCTAGGGTAGCACTTCTAGCCTGCAGCGGGTGCTCTTGTTGACTAATTCCTTGGGTGGATTCTTCTCTCTGCTTTCACTGGGTTGGATGGGTTTGTGCCCAAAGCCTTGTGTGTCTCCTACACATGGACATCTGAGTGGTAGGAAACTGATGGGGACAGCAGGGATCTTCTAGTGCAAGTTAGATGTGACAAATATCTTGAGATACCACTTGTGTAGCATCTATGATTGCAGATAAATGCATGTGCATAAGATAGGGATTCCTTCAAATGATTGCATATGGTAAGATAAGGAAGGTATATTCAAATACTAAATTTAATGCATTCAGTGGCAGGATAAGTCTTGTTTATACCTCCATGTGCATCCATCATGTATCATGCCAAGTCTGGCTGACTTGCTATCAATATGTCATACTGCAAACAAAGCTCCAGCTAATAAAATCTGCAAAAATACAGCCTGAAAGAGCAAACTGAAGCACCAAACTTGCTGCTGTGTTGACTGCAGCCCCTTGGCATGAGGTCCTAACACCTTCCTGTGTCTCTAGTGCGGATTTGGTTCCTGTCTACTCGTTTGGGGAGAACGAAGTGTACAAGCAGGTGATCTTCGAGGAGGGCTCCTGGGGAAGATGGGTTCAGAAGAAGTTTCAGAAACACATCGGCTTTGCTCCGTGCATCTTTCATGGCCGTGGCCTCTTCTCCTCCAACACGTGGGGATTGTTACCCTACTCCAAGCCCATCACCACTGTTGGTAAGTTCTTGATATAAACATGTTTTTTTTGCTTCTTTAGGCTCTTCTAGAGAAGTTTACCTGAGTCCAGGCCATACATGTCTCTAGCTTGGTCTTGGACTCTTGACTAGAACTTCTACATTAAAAATTTGAGAACATCTGAGAACTAGAACAGCTTCCAGAGGCTACAAGCCCCCAATATTGCTCTTTAGGGTCCTGCAGGACACCCATGTGAGCTCTTTTGGGACAAAATATGGTGACTGTCTCCTTCTCTGGTCTCAAATAGCTTAAATAAGGAGCAGCCTCGACCCACCATCGTCTTAAGACCGGCTGTGTGGTCCTGCTTGACACTTGAGCCTTGGAGTAAACCCTCAAATGAACCTTCAGGCTTTCTATCCTCCAGCAGCAAGGCTTTGAGGGAGAGAAAGGTGCTGCTTTCACATGCTATTGTAGCATGAATTGAAAGATTGTGTGAGGAAAAGCAATTATTAGTCTTGGCTTCTGTTACTGAGCAGGGGTTTAGGTTCAACCTATGAACAGCAGCAGAAATGGCACTTCCCTACCCTCCTGCATAGTAGGAACACCTGCATTTTCCCTGGCAAAATCCTGCTGCTATTTGGGCAGGTGAAGTCCCATTTGCTGTAGGAATCACTGTTGCTGGTGGGACAGTTGTGGTCCCTCATATAGAAGGGAACTGGAAGGGAAACCAGTGTCTGCAAGCTGTCCCATATTAAGGTAGATGTGTTGAACTCCATAGCCATGGCCCTAGAGGACAAATCTCCAAGATGTGCAGGAATGACTGGCCTAACATATGGATTTTTTTCCCTTTTATCATTATCAGTTGGGGAGCCCATCACCATCCCCAAGATCTATAATCCATCGCAGGAGGAGATAGACTTCTATCACAGCATGTATGTGAACTCCCTCATCAAACTCTTTGACAAATACAAGAGCAAATTTGGCCTCCCAGAGACCGAGGTCTTGGAAGTCAACTGAAGGGACTGGCTCAGCAGCATCTCCTCATGGAATCAGCGCATCCTCTGCAGGAATCCAAGCTGTCATCGTCCATTTGAACGTGTGGGTGTATGTGTCTTTCAAAGGAAGTGTTAAAGCGTTGTTACACCTTTTGGAAAAAAAAATAATAAAAAAATGGCTTTGCTTTGGATAAATCCCATTACAAACGTTTTTCAATCCAAAAGAGCACAACTCTATTGCTGTGAGGATTTGGATGGGGGAAATGATTGCCTTTAATCTGCTCTATAATGCTGTTGGATTGCCGGCCATGGATTAGAAGCGTTCCTATGATTGTACCCACCAGCATAAGCTATTCTGGGAAAGCGGGATCCTTTTGGTTTATTTAATCGGAAAGCAACTGGCTGATTTAACCAGAACAGCAGTATTACAGGCACGTTGCACAAGAGCCGTGTTGATAAATGCTGACACAGCACAAGGGCATTTCTGCTTTGGAAAAGCCCCTTCTGAAAGCACAGGCAATGCAAGCAGGTTGCTGAGCCCCCCAAGCGTGCCAGAAAACCAGTGGACATGGGAGTCCAATGGACCTTGAGTCGGTGTATGGGATATTTTGGTGGCTGTAACTCTAATCTTGTGTTTTATGTCACTTTATAAGTGAGTCTGGCCCTAGATGCTGCTTGCACAGGGACATGTGGCAGGTGATATTGGACTTGGTCATAGCTGCATACTGCAAAGCTCTAAGTGCTGGTGTGTGCAATGAGGTGGCCCCAGTGTTGCAGACCCTTAGGCTAGTCTGTAGGGCTAAATGCAGTGGGACTGTCCGTGTAAAAAATCCTGTTGGATCCCAAAAGCATTTGGGGAAAGCTAGGAGTAATTCCCAATGGCTTTTTTTAACTATTCCATCCAGTAAATGTAAAGGGATAGCCTTTTTTATGCATAGGTTCTAAAATGAGTGACTTTTAAAAGGATTTATAAAATGTTTACGTGGCTGTGAGCACTGCTTGTAGTGAGATTTCTTCAGAGTACGGTGTGTTTATGCAGAAACCTGAACCACTGCACTACTCATGTGTCTGACCTGCCTTTTCTACAGCTCGGTTGAGTGTTTCAAGCTCTGAAATGTGCCTTTGTCCAATGCAAGAGGATGGTCCTTCACATTCTGGAAATCTTGCCTCTAATGACAAATGTTCATCTGTCATATTTGATAGACTGTTGTATTACAGATTTACTGTTTTTGTACAAATTTCTAGAAATAAACTGGAGCAAAAAAGAGTGGGCTGCTGTGTCTTCAGTTTTAGTGTGACCTGGGGGACATTCATAGTTGTTTGCAATAGCAGCTGTGCCCTGACTTTGAAGGGGATGAAGCTGCTTTACAGTTTTATTTGGGACACCCTGGATGGGTTAAGTGGGGCTTTAAATTTAAAGGGGCTTTTTTTCCCCTTGTGAGCCTGCAAGGAGCTAAGGAACCCTCTGGGCTTCCAAAGTTCATGTCCTATTACTCCTTTTGCCAAACTACTTTATTTTTGTCACTGCTCTGCAGATAAGGAGCTGGAATTGCATCCCTGACCCCTGGGCTGGGGAGATGCAGACCAGCTCCTGCATGAGCCTCTACCCTCCTCCTTGCTGGAGGTGCAAAGTGCTCCAGAAATAGCACATGCCACCCTAAAGTTCACGCAGGCGCTTGGGTTCAACACTCACTTGTCACTGTCATTTGGAGGGGGGGGGCTACAGGTTACATAAGTCCAACAATGTTGGCTGACTTCCATGGGTTCAGACTTGCTAGGCTGACACATCCATTTTTCAAGGTGAAAGCCAAACCTGCTTGTGGCAAAGGGTATTTCAAAGCCCCCTGTTCTAACATAATGTGTAGGGGTTTTTTTTTCCTTTCATTATTTATTTTTGCCAGCAGCTATCAAGTTTCTAATGCCTTGGCTGGAAGAGCCCAAGGAAAGCTGCAGTACTGGGAGCAGAGCCCTGGAGTGCTCTGCTCTACCCTCTGTGCAGAGCTGGAGGAGGTCAGTCCTGCAGCAGAGCTTTCTCCAAGCAGCGTGTTCAATTATCAAACCACAGTCCTGGGTTTCCTCCTAAATAAGGGACTCTTCCTCCACAGGGCTCTGCTTAATGAAGTCCTGCAAATCATCCCTTCTGCAAATGAAGGTCTTGGCTCTACTGGAATGGGGGACTCTAGTCCCCTTAACTAAGGTCTAATATTAAATGAGCACTGAATGATTTTTCCCTCAGACTGGCTTAGTACCAGTTTGAAAAGGGGCCTTTTCCTTTGACTGATCTGATGTGTTGTCTAAGATGCTAATCTAGGACACACTAATTCCCAAAGCAAACACCTCTCTGAGCTGATCTTGTGGGATAAAGGGCTCCCTCCAAGCTGTTTTCACAGAATCCCAGGATGGTTGAGGTTGGCAGGGACCTCTAGGGACCCCCCAGCGCAGCCCCTGCTCCAGCAGGGACACCCAGAGCACGGGGCACCCGGGCGCATCCAGGCGCCTTTGGAGATCTCCGCAGCAGGAGCCTCCCCAGCCTCTCTGGGCAGCCTGTGCCAGGGCTCTTTTTTTCAGCAGTGACTTTCCTTTCTCTTGCTGGTTTCAGCAGCATAAAAATATTTATCTAAAATTATCTTTTTAACCCGTGATACGTTTCGTTGCGTATTCAATCCATTCCTGCAGCTCTTGACACAAGGTCGCAAACACCCATGCAGAAGACACAGCTATTGCTAGGGGCGCAGATACTGCGTCCAGGTGGCATCACTGTGGTCTTGCCTCCTCCTTGTTGCCCAGATGCCTTGGTCCATAAATAGAGCTGAGCTCCTGACCAAGATAGACCAGCAATCATAAAGCTACTCTTAGTTTTATTTGTTTGTTTTTCTTTTAGAAATTGGCATTTTTGCTTTTTGATGCACTCTTGTCTGAGCAACGTTCTCTTCCTCTGCTTTGCATCAAGGAGTTGCAATTCTTTTGATATCAAAGTGCTCTGGCACTTCTGTAGGTGCCCTTCTCCCTTGCCTCAGTGTCAACCCTTTTTTTTTTCATGAGTTTACATGGTTTCTGCCCTATTTTGTCCTCTTTTCCTCAAATCAGAATGCTCTTTGGTGACTAGATCCAGAAGCAGAGGAGATGCTGCCCTCAAGAGGTGTCTGTCTGTAACTCCATGATTAAGGAAAAAAAAGAACATTTTGGAAAAATGCCAGGTGGTAATGTTGAGAAACCACGAATCCAGCTTGGAAAGCTGCTGTGCTCGGAGCGGGCAGTGGATGCATTACTCCCAGGATAAATATTTTGTCAGGTTAGTACAAGGAGCAGCAGCACGAGGAATAACAAATGGATTTCTGTGTCATGAAGCCTCCTAGGCTGCTTCTGGACTGGGATTTTGTGCTATAAAAGAAGCAATTTGCACTGCACTCATGGCCTGATCACTGACTGGTGCTCTGGTTTCTCTCAGTTCCGATCCACTCTTGCTCTCTGTTTAATGATTTCTCTTTTATCTATTTTGCACAGTGCCAGATAACGCTTGTATCATCTTTAAGGCCAAATATTAGTTTCCTGTGCCGGGATCTTGTTCTTTCTCGGTGGCATCCCCCAAAAAACACTCTGGTTGCAGGTTCCTTAATACAAACACCTCCAAGCCAGGCATTGGAAAGAGCCAGATCTACATCTATTCCTATTCTCTCCTCCTAAAAACGTGAAATTTTGGAAAACTAGCCTAGTTCCCCAAGACATTAAGTTGTCTGACAAGAGTTTGTCACACAGTTCAGTAGTTCAAGGCCATCAGATTTGTTCAGTATGAGCTTTTTTGGCCCATAATGCTGCCAAATCATAGAATCACACAATGCCTAAGGTTGGAAGGGACCTCTAGAGGTCATCTAGTCCAACTCCCCTGCACATGCAGGGCCACCTAGAGCACATGGCACAGGACCTCATCCAAGCGAGTCTTGAAGATCTCCAGAGAAGGAGACTCCACAACCTCTCTGGGCAGCCTGTTGCAGTGCTCTCACTGTCAAGAAGTTCTTCCTTAAGTTCCTGTGGAACTTTTTATGCTTCAGTTTGCGGCCATTTCCTCTTGTTCT
>JAWLRI010001071.1:1287555-1304719 GCA_034781795.1 Crypturellus tataupa
ATGAGCAGCTGTGCTGATGTGCAGTTTGTAGGAGGCAGTTGTAAGGATGACAAAACATCCTTTTTTACATTTTTTTTTTTTTTTTTTTTAAGAAATCCCAATGGTGCCAGTCAGTCAGATTTTAGTGTGTAGTGATGTCGTGGGTGGGTTTGTAAGATGTATTAGCCAAACTATATATATATAATATATATAATATATGTACATGTGGATTTCCAGAACCAGCTGGAGCGTGGTGGGGCTCATTAGCCCCAAATCACTCCTTTGCACATCCTGTGGCTTCCTGACAGTGCTACTCTGACAGCGGTTTAGCTACCACAGGATGGTGAGACAGGCATGTGATAAGTGCGAGGGATCTCAGCTAGTTTATTTGCACTCACTTCTGGTACCAACTTGTCAGACCAGGGTGCATGAAATGCGTGTGGACATCTCTAGTAGTCAGGTAAAACTACCATGTGGCCAGGATATATTTGCTCCTTTCCCACCACTGCTTGAAAGCAATGGGCTATCCCTATCCTAAACCTGTTTGGCAGCTTAGAGTCCCTGACTTTGAAATCCAATCATGAAGATATTATATAGGAATAGAAAAAAACTGCTGTCACCCAAAGGAAGTTGTGGAGCAGACCCTGAAGTGGTGGCAAGAAAGTCCCCAAAAGTCTTCTTGAAACTTGAAGCCACATTGTAATACTTAGCATGAAACCACATTATAATATTTACCTTCCTCAAACTTTGGTTGCTTGTAGTATTGCATCCAGAGGCTGCAAACTACCTTTCTACTCCCCTAATCTTATTCTAGGGTTCCTTCCTTTAAAGGAGTTGAAAGATGATGAATAAGATCTGAATGTTTCATCATGGACTATGATAGTAAAGACTGTTCTGTGAAATTTTGCTGCAGAGCTACGTTGAGCTGTGTACGCTAAGAATTTAAGACTTCTTGACATTTTAGCACTTGTGCATGTTTAATATACATACCTCAGAGATTTGTTTGAATCCAGGATGCAGAAGAATGGAAATGAGTGCATTAATTTTAAAGGCAAAGATGCTTTTGTGCCTTCTACAAATAAAAGTACTTCCAGGTTCCCCTACTAAATCAAGCCATATATTGGAGTGTTATTTTCATTTGCTGAAAGTAATTCAAAATAGGTAAATATTTTGCTGCTTGACATACCCAAAGTGACTGGAATAGCATGAGAACAGAAATTGACTCTAAAATATTTTACTTCCTCTTTCCTACTAGATAATTCAGGGGAAATCCGAGTAGCAGAAAGTGTCATATTTGAATAATGCTTTCACTTCCTTGACATGCACAGTTCTTAAAACCTGATCTGAGAGGGCAGCGCTGCTTGGGTAGAAACAGCAAGCAAGAAAAATCATTGTTAATGTAGTGATCACATAACGGCGGTTTCTGCAGCTATATCGGTGTCTAACATTTGATATGGATGGATGACACTTAGGAGGATTTTTTTTCCCCTCTGCAGTGCATTTTCCTTCCTATCTAAGGAATGGAAGTGTGTTTTGCAAACTGGATTATCTGTAGAGGTATTATAAAGAGATTGTCAGAAAACTGTAGTGATTATTTTTTGCTTTTGTCAAGGGATCCAGAGAAGTTGAGGACTTATTCTCAGCTGAATGGTGGTATTGTCTTGATATTTGGTAGCTAAAGATTCAAGCCGTTGATGAAGATTGGCTTTCAAGCCTGCCCTTGGTTTGTTATTCAGTTAAAAGATTAATAGTTATATGCTTCAGGTTATAAGATTGCATATGTTCTCTGTTTGTGTAACATAGTGTGTATTTGTGTGATAAGTGATGCTTTAAGGTTCAAAGTATCTTTGCTTTGCTTGATTCCACAAATCCCTACTTGCTTTTTGGATTTTCCTTCTGAACATCATCCTGGTTTCCATGGCTTAATGGGTGTGTCTAGGTCATTGTTACTGCTAATATATATATATAATATATATATAACTAATGTTCTGTTGCCCTAGGTGACATAAGCAGTTTAAGAAACTGTTAAATATTTTATTAATGAGGTGGGACTAGCACCCATGTTCTCTTCAATGCTATGACATGCTTCCCCTGTTATATTAGAGAAAATTTTGCTTGTTAATTTGTGGGGAGAGAAAGTATTTAGACAAACTACAGAGGAAAACTTAATTCAGCAGAGAAAGGTGGTATTTCTGGCTCCTTAAAGGTCTCTGGTAAAGGTGGAAATACTATATATGCAACTTCTTATTATTTACCTTATATGAATACCAGTGTTAAGCATGAATTATGCTTGGAAAGAAGGATTAGGATGCGCATTATGGTAGCAAAAAGGAAAATGTAAATGCTGTGAATACACTGAATATCAGTTCTGATCTTGGCTGTCTCCTTGGTTTTGAGCTCTAAGCAAGTGTTCTAGTTTTGCTACTTGTGCCTATGATTTATTTAAAAAAAGATTTTTGCTCCCGATGAACAGCTGTCAGCTCTTTACTTCATTGCTCTGAGATAATTTTGTATTGCAGAGCAACTCAAAATTCATCTATTTAACAAGGAAAGATATTAATGTACTGGCTAATAGGAATGGGTGCAAGGGAGGATAGATCAAGGATATTACCTTTGAGGTTAATATGTAGCTCTTACATATCTAGCTGTTTTAGTTGTTTTGATATTAGTGTTGCTATTTTTATTAGCATTAGAGTATGCTTTGCCATAGATCGATTTATTTTGTTAGACAAAACATATCACTGACTTCACACACTGTTTCTTCAACTCCCTTTTGAGCTAATAAAGGGCTCTTTCACATTCCAAGTACAAATATTCTTTAACTGCTTCTAAATGGGCCCTGCCACACAGAGATGTTCCTTATTCTTCCTCTTTGTTTTCTCCCTATATGAATTATGGAAGACTTTTACTTGGGCAAGTTTTTCAGTATTGTCCTTTCCTTGTTGAAACTCTCACTGCAGTGCAGAAATGGGAGCAAACATGTCAGAATTTGGCTGGATTAGAAGTCTTTAACTATTAATATGTTCAAGTGAAAATATTATAGATGTGTGTGGTGTTTTATTTATTTATTTTTTTATTTTTTGCAGGTGGATTTGGTTAAATTTCCAAAAACCTTTCTGGTGCTTCTAAGTGCACCTTAATTTAAGAAATGCATAGCATTTCTAATGAGTGATAGAACTGAAATGTAGCTATAAACAGGCACCCACAATTAAGGATTCTTGATAATATCAAGCAGCTGGCCCATGCTGATGAAAGTAGCTTGACTCTTCTTAGGGTCATTTAGTCTGGGTTAAATCATAGTGCACAGATTCAGTCTGTCTCATTCCTTGCATCAAATTTCAGGAATGCAAGAACGGAAAGTGTGTGTTGCATTTTTACAAGAAGTGGTAGAATTTCTATAATAAATCCTTGTAACTGTTGTTGGTCTTGATTATGGTTCATTACTGGCATCGCTTCTTAAAGACAGAAAGTAGTTAAATATTAATTTAGCTAATGTAGAATGGAAATAAGCTACTGAACTGCTCTTGAATCCTCACACCTGGTGTAAGGAAGCCTAGACATGCAGGGAGTGCAGTCTATAAAGAGGTGCACAAGCTGCTTATTGACTTAGTGATGGCCTTGTAGATTTGAGGGCCTTGCTGTCTTCAGGTGCATCTTGAAATGGCATTAAAATAGACTCCCGAAGTATTTTTTATGGTATGTCCTTCAAAATTGACTATATCAAATGCTTCTGCTTTACTTCTGAAGTAGATCCTGGATTGTGATTCTCTTGACTCTGAGATATACTAGAAGCTGAACTGTGGAAAAACTAATGTTTTATTGCAAAACTTCTATATCCGTCTTCCTAGTAACTGTGTAAATTGGTAGCCAAGCACTTTCTTGCCTTCCTGCAAGTGCTGTAAACAGTGACTTCAATTAACAGCACATCCGATTAGTATCTGAACTTCCCCCTCCATGTTCCTTTGCTATTAAAGGCCTTGTGTACTGCAGCAAACTAGACCCAAGCCTTCTGCAAAGTTCCCTTTTTGGCAATGAATGTATCAGCCTGCAAGCTAAGGTAGTTGAGCTTACCTAAAACTGCATTAACTGTGATTTTCTTTTCTCTAGCACTCGACTTGCAAGAACTTGGGTCACATATTTGCAGCTTCGTGCTTGTGGTGGTGCAGAAATGTGAATGTAGGCAGTCCAATGCAAATCTGAGGAAGCAGGAATGATTAATATTGAGGCACACAGTCACCCTGTGAAAGTAAATCACAATCATTTTGTCTAAATAGTTGATATTTTGAAGGAATTCCTTAAAAATCCTAAATGCTGTAGTTTAAATCCATAACTGTTATGAAGTATATAACCCTTTGTTTTCAGTGGCTTAATTATGGCTAGTATTCATAGACCCAAAGAGCTGACCTTTGTTTTGCCAACTTAGTTCGGTTAAATTTATCCCCAAATTGGAGATGGCAGCTGAAGGCAAAAGCGACCCACTGATGCTGTTGTTAAACTCTGTTTTAGTAAGTAGAATACGGTACTGATGGTTGAGTAAGGAGAATTGATGCTGAAATTGTGCTAGACTTTCAACACTGTCTATAATATGTCTGTTTAGAGGCAAACTGCTCTTCAGGAGATGAGACAAGCAGAAGTGGTGAGTTGCTTTTGGCAAGTCTGGACCTTTCAAGTCACTTCTGTAAATTTATGCTTTGCTTGTATAGGACAGCTTCCCAGCCTTGTTATACTCCTTTACCTCTTATAATTTACACTTTGTACAAAAGTAGGAAATATAAAGGAAAAGTATGGGTTGTGTCCCCTCCTACGCACAGTCTTGCCCTCTGAACTGAGAGGCTCTCTTTGAACTCTTATGATGTCTTGCAGTTTGTATGGGCTATGTTGCATATAAACAGGTATGATTTGATAGTATCACCAAGTAGCCCAAGATAGTTCTGAGGTTCTCTGCAGCCCAAAGGAGATGCTGCTTCCCTGTGTCTGCCCTTGGCACTGTGGTCTCCTTGCTTGCTTTGCTTTAGATGCCCCT
This sequence comes from Crypturellus tataupa, assembly GCA_034781795.1. NCBI lineage: Eukaryota > Metazoa > Chordata > Aves > Tinamiformes > Tinamidae > Crypturellus > Crypturellus tataupa. Next base: position 1,292,558 of record JAWLRI010001071.1, read on the forward strand.
TGGGTACCTTTGCAAGTTGATTTAGCACTTTCAAGTGCCAGTGTTTCTGCCAAACAGCTGAGCAAAAAATCTGGAGCAGTTTTGCTGAAGGAGCCTGTGTTGGAGTGCAAATCACATACCCAGGCGAGACGACACAGGAGGGAGAAGTGGGACCAACGGAGAAGCAAGAGCTGCGCCCTCCCAGAAAACAGCCAGGAGATCATCTCACATATTAGTAAAATGGCAACCTCTGTGTGCTAAAGAACAGGCTTAGCTGTTCCCTCATTAATGACCTGAGCTTCCTAAATCGTGCTTGGAGTCAGAGCTGGTAGTGTGATAGATCAGTAGTGCAGATAAAGGTGTTATTTAACTGTATTCTTGGCCAGTTTGGACATACTTAACATATTTTTTTCTTCCTCTGGATTGTCAGATTCTTGCAGAAAATAACAAAGTGGTTAAGATGGAGCAGGAGTCAGAACTTTCCATTCTTGTTTTTGCTGCACATTACATGACCTTGAGCAAATAATTATGAAATTCCACGCATGCTTTAGTTGGTCACTGTTCTTTGTGGTATTATGAGACCAGTCCAGAGCTTATGCTACAGCAGGGCCCTCCTTTACTTCACCTCCTTCCATCTTCTGATAAATCACTCCTTAATTTAATCACTCCTTAAATTAATGCAGCAAAACTGGGTGAAGTTTGGTCTTTATTTTTCTTTCCAGAGGGAAAGAGAGAGGTGTCTGACGAGTTATGGAGCTGCAGCACTAATTATCAGCCTTCCTTCCTCTGTGTTCCTGCCCACGCTTCCGTGCTTTCTTGGTGTGCAGAATTTTTTACGATGAACTGAATTGGAGAACCTCAAGCTGCTCTAACTTTCGTTTCCCTGTTTTCAGCTTTGATAAATTCTCTGACCATTGATGTGAAACTGCACAGTTGCTTACGGTGGTGCAAGAAAAGCTGCCCAGAGGTGGAAAGAAGTGACTGGATGCAAAGAGTGGTATTTTAGGCACAGCTGTTTGAAACTTACAGTATCTTGGTGTTTGGGGAACTGAAATGCAAAGGGACTGGACGGTTTTAGTCCTCTGAATCTCACAATACATGGTAGACTCAGAAGAGTTGGGGATCATCTGATGAAAATGCAAAATATTAACCAGGATCTTGATCAAAATACTTTATTCTTGTAGCAGCCTAACTTGTTTATGGCCTGTGGTAAATCTGGAAAGGTTCCCAGAAAGCCATTGAATGGGAACAGTAGATACATTAAACAGCTGATAATAGTTCTTCAGAATGATGAAAACTGAGTGTGTGTTTTAAATAAAAAAAGACCCCTGACCTTTGAGGGAGTCTGATCGTTACCCTGCACAGAAAGCCTTAGTAGATCAGGCTACATTCTGGAGTTTTTTTTGTGTCCCATAAAACTACTTCTGTTGGTCTATAGAAATGAGTAGCACAATTTAATGTTAGGATCTCCTCTTCTGCTTATCTTGCAGCTTTCAAGATCAGCCTCTGTATGCATCTCTAACAGAAGCTTGTTTTACCCTTCAATATCTTTTATCTTTATCTTTAAATCTTCCCCTCAAAGGTGGGAGGAAACAGCAGTTCCCTTGGTGCAGACCAATGTAGAGGCACTAGGCAGTAGTTACTTCCCAGCTACAGCTTAGGCTGGTAGTTAAATCAAATGATAACAAGGGTTACCTTGTAATTTTGCTGCTCGCTTGGCTTCTCGGGGAAGTGCAATGGACTAGAACAGTTGTAGTCAAAATAATTTGTGTTACACAGCTCCTAGGATTAGCTGGGATTAGCCTAGCTAGGATCAGTCTGCTGTGCTGCTGGTCCGTGGTCCCACTGCCCCAGCATTCAGGCTACATGTGTTCTCTTTGGAGCTCATGAGAAAGGTAAATCCCCCCTTTTTTTTAATGGTTTTTTTTTTTTTTTTTGCATATCTAAGTTCACCTAGATCAATGCTCTGCTGAAATGCAGCGCCTCTTTTTTTTTTTTTTTTTTTTTTTTTTTTTTTTTTCAGATTTTGTTCAAGGTTGGGTGCATTAAGTGACTTAGAGTTGCTGTTGTCTCATGTTTGAACCTGGCAGCGTCATTGAAGCAGTTGGGTCTGTTTTGAGCCACTTGCCACTGCCTCTTTCGTTAGTGCAGCTGTCTATATAGCTGTGCTGTGAACCAAATTGAGGAACCGATCTGGGGAAACTCACCCGGACGAGAAGAGGTGGCTTTGACCAAATCAGTTCCCCTGTGTGGCCCGCTGAGCAGCTGCACAAGTGTTTGTGGTGGCACCGATGAGGGGCACAGTGAGGGTTGGCAGGACGGTGGCGTTTGGCTGTGCTGGTGATAGCTGAACTACAGCAGTGTTTTGCTTTTTGAGCGTATTGTTTATTCTATCCTCCTAAGTGAAAATGATATGAAGGATCTAGGAGATGATACTGAGCAGAGTTTGGAAATTCCTTTGAAATGTTGCCTGTTCTTTGCTCCAGGATATCCACAAGCCCTCAGTGACTAATTTTAGAGCCTATTCAATTTTTTTTTTTTTTTTTTTGAACTTGCCTTCATAGCTCATGGTCTCATGGCTAATGCTAATTATCTTTGGTCAGAAGAGGAGGTTAATTAGCTCTGAATGCTGCCTCTGTAGAGCTGGTCGGCAGCCTCAATAACAAAATATAATGTCAAGGACAACGTAGTGGGCAAGGTGGAAGCTTTCTTTGCAGGATCCAAGCCCCTCTGTTTGCTCGCCTCGTGCTTCATATTAAGGATCAGGGACAAGGAATTTGTGTAATTGCGAGTTTGTTCCCTTGCTGTTAGCTAGAATGAAAGGACAAGTAATGGGGTGGAACATGGGAGGACAAGAGCGAAAGCTAAATTCGAGACTTGGTACTTGTTACGTGCTGCATGTTGAGTTTTGAAGTGTTATGGTCTTGTGCCCATACTTTAACCTAAAAAATAGTCTGAAATTAGCCTTTAATTTATCTTAAACTTAACATTAGTCTTCAACTGGATTGTTGGGACTGAGACATTGGACTGGCGGGGAAGAAAAATCAGGCTTTGAAGGGTGCAAAGAAGCTGCAAACCGTGGAGATGGGGGCTTGGCATTGACCCCCAAAATGTGGGCATAGGTTATGACAGTCTAGGAGGTTTTTCCTTCCATATCTGGTTCTGTACGGAGAAAGAGGAGAAACCTGTCTGACACTGCTTGAGGATTACTTCATTGCACTGTGCCACATCAAACCAATTGTGTGGCTGGCTGTAATCCTAATAACATCTGGAGAAAGTTGATCCTGTTTATTAGGTGCTGTGTGGGCTATTCTTCCTAGGCTGTAATTTTAAAAAAAAGAGGATGATGCTGTTCTTGATACATGCTTGACTTTTTTGAATGGTACTGAATGAGAGATTGCATAAAACCAGTGAATTACTCTTACAGGATGCACAATGTGTGTTCAAAACCACTTATTAAATAATCTAGTACAGAAGTTGCTCTTAAAGGCCAGCAAGAGGAGCTGCTTAAGATTAGTCTTGAAATACTGTGTAAGGTGCATGTAACAGAAGCTCAATCTTTTTGTTGACAGTCTTAATATTGGTTTCTAACCATTTAAGATCATAGAATGCTGCAGTTAAGCTTCTTCTATAAACATTTCTCTTGCAGGTATGTGTTAGTATGAAGTTTTCCTGTGATATATCTGGACATCCATCTCTGTCATAGTTTAGGTTATAAGTAGACTTTGTAGGAATGAGGTGGATGTTTATCCCCAAGTGGTTATGGGAGTCTGTCACATGAATAGAAATTTAATATCCCTCTTACATTGGCTTTCCTTTCTGTGAAAATGACTAGGGTTTTGAGATGTTTTCAAAGCCTTATTTTATGCAATTAGGGTCTTTTCACTCTACTTCATTTTGTTTTTTTGAAAAAACTGCAAAAAGTTGTCTTTCAGTTTTGAAAGCAATTTACAACCTTGCTTTCTGAACAAGAAAATATTTCTTTTAATGCAGATCCAGGCTTACAAGTTAGTGAGGTTTTAGGGAAAAGTATGCCTTAAAATTTAAGCCATTTTGAGGTGTATAGGTGGTTCGGGATCCTAAAAAGCATAGGGAACCACTTGTAAACACATCTCTATGTTAAATGGGAGAAACACTTGTAGGCTGAAATTGATTTGAGATGATGCAGTTTGGGATATGAAGGATTTGGTGAAAATTTTATGTATTTGAGGTGTTTGTGTGTTTAAATCACTGTAGTCTGTTTTAAAACCTATGCACTCTAAAAGAAACTAATGTTAAGCAGTAATTTGAGAGAGACTGGATAGTCCTACAAAGTTTTTGTTAGTTATCTTGTTTTATTGAATAACTTTATTTAAGAATAACATGGTATGGATCAGTATTTCCTCAGTAAAGTGGCTGTTTTGTCCTTAAACTAAGGATTGTAGCCAAATCTGTGTGACAGTGGGAATGGAAAGAGTAAAGGAAATCTGAAGATTTCATGTGTTGTAGCATCAAATGTAGCACTGGAGTTGAAAGAAAGTCACCTAAGGTAACATTTTTAGCAGCATATTCTAGTGTTATTTAAATAACAGGGCACTTTAATTCAGCAGAAATCTCAAAGTTTGACTGTAACTGTAATTTTCCCCATGCCTCTGCATATGGCTTGCATATATGTAAATACAAGTTTTAACTTTAATTTAAGAATGTAGCAACAGTTTCTTGGATTACTGGGAATCTGGGAAACTTGATTTAGCGAGTTGCTTATGAGCCTAAATAAGGGATGCTTTATTCTGACTTTTTTTTTTGTCCACTAGAGATTGGTAAAAGTGTTTTGGTTTTCTTACCCAAACATGATGCTGCTGCATACCTATGTGCTTTTGTCATGATAGGATACTAAAAGCATCATTTAATTGTCAGAAACTGCTTGGACAGTGGAATGATGTAGATGTATGTATGGAATAAAAGCTATATACTGAAAATATATTTAAGTAGCTTATCTTGTATATCAGTGCTGCTTGATATCATTTTGTAGATGCCAGGTACTGCTTGTTTGCCATGTGCCTGTTTTTTTCACACTGCCTTTCTGCCAAAAAAGGAGTGGTTTTATTTTTATTATTTTAATTTATTATTTTATTACTTATTTATTTTGTTATTTTATATTTTTTAAGCATTCGTGATTTGGACATTGTTAGAAGGTTCTAATTTAAAAAGCAAACAGAAAAGGTTCAGTTTTGGTCTAAAAATTCTTTAAAGTATTCATGTTTTTTCTTATTCATAGCGTCGGCTTCGTCATCTGCGGAACATTGCTGCACGTAATATCATCAATAAGAATGGTTATCGCCTCTTGGATACCTACTTCACTCTTCACTTGTGTGATAACACCAAGATCTACAAAGGTAGAACAGACTTGTTCCCAACTTTTTTCTTAATTGTGATATTTCAAAATCTTATTTCTGTTCTTTGCTGCCTTGATATTCTGCTCCCACTGTTTGTCACCTGCACAAGTCTATGGGTTAAATAACTCCCCAACCTTTACTCGTCACTTTTATTTTTGTTTCTGAATGCATTTAAAGATTCATTGAAGCTTTTTTTCCCATGAAGTTTGGCAGGGTAAGGGTTTTTCTCCGAAATCTGTGTTCCAGCCTCTAATACTGTCTACCTAAGGACTTCAAAGTCTCATTTTGGCTGGAAAAGCTGAGGTCCATGTGTCAGCTGTTGCTTATTTCCATTTAAATACAGGCTTCTTGGCAACTCTGTGTGGTATTTCTGTTGTTTGCTTTCCAAGAACCTGAAACAGGTCACCCTTTGCTCTTCAGGAAAGCAGTGCAATGAGTGTGTATGTCAGTGTGTGCTTTCCAGGAAGCTGTTAGTGACAAACTAGTCACTAAGCAAATATCCATCAATCAAATTCACAGTAATTTATGAGGATCATCCCAAGTAAGAAGATGAAATACTCCTTTCAAATAATTGTTTCTAATAATTAAGTGTCAATGAGTATTTCTACTCAAAAAACATTAAGGTATGTCCTATTAATATAGTCCCTGACAGAAGGGACTCTACTGTTTATCTTAATGTTACTAATTTTACCTTTCTGTATTTTGGTTATTAATATTAGTGTCAACATTTATGCTAATCTAAATATTCTATACTCATTTTCCCTTAGAATTTTATAAGAGTGAAGTGATCAAGAATTCTCTGGTAAGTTATTGTATATACACACACAGAAGTTGTTATATGTAATTTTTAAAACAATATTTCCAGTTAGTTTCAATATGTTGATTTGATGAAGCAGAGACTCTGCAAGCAGTGTTTCAAATGAAGGGAGAATTGAACAGCTTTGCAGCATGTACAGCTTTGAACATCACAATGTGTAGGTGAATGCTAAGGAATATTTACCTGCATCTACAAAAGTGCATGTTTTTTTAAAGACAGTTTCAAAAAAACTGTAGTCAGTGAAACTTCTTAAAGTTTCTAAATGGTCTAGTTCTGATCCGTGACAGGATCAGACCAGTAAAAAGAGTTTGTATTGCAACTGAGAATGGGTTTTTTGTTAGATTTGTAGGTTGTAGGATGTTGTAGGAGGCTGACATTATTGGAAAATAATTTGAAAACCCACTAAACAGACTTTTTAGTATCTGCATCAACAAGGTAGAACTGTACCATATACAGCACGTGTTGGTGGGGGTTGGCAGCAGGTTTTGAAAATCTCTTGGCTGTGAGAAAACACTCTACAACTGCAAGGCTTTTACCTTGTCCAAGCTTGCATTCTTTGAGACTTGAGGCTTTTGAGTTCTGTTTAGTGAAAAAAAGAAAAATTAATAATGGAAAGAGTCTAACAAAGGAAACTGAGATAAAACGATAAAATCTGGATTTAAAAATGTTGCAGCCTTGTTCAAATTCCATTTTAATGTCCTGGCATTCTCTGTTAAAGTAGCTACCAAATATCTTTCTCTATGAAAATTTAAGTAAGCACATGGGGAACAAATCCTTTTGTGATATTTAATAGGTAACTTTTCCCCTTTCCCTTTTTAGAGGCGTATTATTCTGACTTGCCTAATACCTTAAAATTGCCTAATATTTGCCTAATACAAATTCAAGGATGCTTGGCCTGTTCGAAGCTGCTTAAGCAAAGGAATGAAAGGCTTGTACTTTCAAGGTGGTCCAGCTGCATGGGATTGTGTGTTCCCACTGTTTGCTTTCATTTTGGAGGAGTTACTTTTTCTATAGAGAAGGGGAGGTGGGATTAGGCATTTTCCCATTTCTGCGTTTGAGTATCACATGTTTTACAGCCTGGGGAAATCCAAAATTGAGTGTCAGACTCCACCACTAGTACCAATCCACATTGACTTGGTTTGGTTGCAGCTTGGGCCAGTTGCTACAGTATTCCTAATTTTCTTGGCTGTAATGTTATCGGAGGTCAGCCAAAGTTCTTGATGTTAGGTGTATTTTAAGTTTGAGTTCTGCTATTCCAGCAGATTTTCATAATTCAGCTTTCTATATGCTACTTCTATAAGGTTGAGATACAAGTCTGATTTCTTAGAATGAAGAAGAGGTCTTAGTAACAGGAAGATTATCCTGTTACTGTTAATTTAAGGATTACCATGAGCATCAGTTAAAGGAGAGATGAATGTAAACATAGATTGTGCAAATTTAATATTAGACAGCAAATTTGAGTTTTAAATCAACTTTTGCAATGCAAATTATCCTCTAATTATTCAGATACCAACATATAACGTTAAGAAAATGTTGCTTCCAGTATCTTAATCTTTAAATTCCTGATTTGGCCAAACTCAATTAGCAAAGTAATTCTTCAGCATCTTGTAATGGAAGGAGGCAGAACTCAGACTGAATTTCAGAAGTACTTTGCAGAATATGGTGTTCAACCCAGGAGTCTTTAGAAAGAGAAAAATGAAGCTGCAGAGCCTGTTGGCTTCAATTCTGGGTAAATCCTAAAACCAGTTACTTTGTACTTTAAATATTGTTGTTGTTTGTTGTTGTTTGTTGTTTGTTGTACTTTAAATATTCCGTCTTTACTTGATACAGACCTCATCACTTTGTGATATTCACACTCCTTTCAGCCTGTTTGAATTGTCTTTATCCCTCTGAATACCAACAGAACCCGACATGGAGGAGCCTGGACTTTGGAATAATGCCTGACCGTCTTGATACGTCCGTTTCGTGTTTTGTTGTGAGAATCTGGGGTGGCAAGAAGGAGCACTACCAGCTTCTGATAGAATGGAAAGTTAATCTAGATGGATTAAAGTACTTGGGCCAGCAGGTAATGTGAAAACAGGTTTTCTCAGCTGTTGCATTGAGGAAACTGGGAATACGCTGAATAAAATTGCAGAATGTTTGAAGAAGAAATGAACACCTCTTAAATCAGCATTTTAAAAAGTTGCAGAGATTTGTGCACAAGCTTTAACTCTTGACCATCTGAATACTTAAAATCAGCATTGTTGACCAAGCCTATCAAATAATACTCTGAATTACATATCGCAAGATGAAAATAAATCATAATAGTCACATATAATATAGTTCTAATCACTTCTCATAGTAATGACTCCCCATCAAAAGTTTTCAGTCCAGGAAGTTTGCTGGTTGAGAGCTAGAAGTCCGTTTTAATTCTGTTTCTTTCATCTTGCCAGTAACCTTTTGTGATAGATAAAAAGTGAAAGGTTTGCTCTGTTGTGGAGCATGCAGTAAAAGTAGAAGCAAAAGAAACCTATATCACAAATACTAAAAGTGCCAAAAAGTATTGTGCCTTTTGACTTAATTAACAGATTATCATAGCTCCAGTTTGTATTTTGTTTCTTAATTTTAAAATGAGTTTAGTGTTTTTAAAAGTCATCTCCCTTAAAGAAGCTGTTGGAAAATAATAAAAGCTCTATAGGGCATGACTGCTATAGCTTCACAAAATGCAGCGTTTTCATATTTCATTTGTTTTTACTGCATGCAAGAGGTTCTCTGAAAAATATCATCTACAGAAGGCTTTTAGTTGGTATATTTATTTATTTGATAGTATCTTGGCTGTAATACTGAGTTTTGTTATAACCCCAAAAGTGCGCAGCTGGGTATCAATTTAGGTGAGATCTTATGAAAGCTAATTTCTGAGGCTGATCTGATTTAATTCCTGCTCAGTTATTTTAATAGATAAATATAGAACAGTAGGAAAGATCATATGGCAACTATGTTGTTTTTCATTCAATATTTGCCTTTTCAGTGTAGAATGACTGAGCATACTCGGCAACTGTCTTTAACGCTGTGAAACAAATGTGATTTCTATGTTTAATTTGATTTTTCTCTAGTTTCATCTGCTTTGGAGATACAGAAACTTAAGAGCTTAATAATAAGGTGACCTGAAAATATTTTGGTTTGTGTTCTTGCAGATACATGCCAGAAATCCCAATGAGATTATTTTTGGTCTCAATGATGGTTATTATGGAGCTTCGTTTGAACAGAAGGTAAGGGTATTTCATATTTGTTCTACCTTGTTAGTACTGATGACAAGACTAAGTTCAATTTCTAAACATAAGTTTAGCACGTTTAGTTGCTCAGAACATATAAATGCTTGCTTTTGGGAAGGAATACTTTTTGATATGACAAGACTCATCTTGTCCTTGCTGGATGCACACCTGATCTATTCATGGAACACTTGCTGTACAGCATTTAAAGCCAGAAATATTACAAAAAATATTTCAGATTGTTATTTCAGCCAGACGCTTCATTCGGACTCATAGCAAATTTAAAAGCACCATTAAGTGGTAGTTACAAATCTTGAAACAGAATGTGTGGTTTCTAAAGGGCAAGCTGTTTATTTGCTCTGTTTAAACTGTTTCATCCCCTGAATTTTCCAGAGGCTCCACTGTAATTTTTGTTTACCCAATCAGTACTGTGGTTGCAACTAAAGCTTAATTAGCATTGCTAATAGTTACACCTGTGTAGTAAACATAATGTGAATGGCAGAGCTCATAGTCTGTGTCCCAAATTGCTGTTGGTGCTACTTTACTGTAGGCAGGTTGCATAAGGAGCGCTTGGCTGGAGCGAAAATGCCCACTGAGAAATAGCTCTTGTCTGAGCACAAATTTTCTTTGCCCTTCCCCGAAACTTGTATGTTTTATTAGTGGGGAAACTTAATATTTATAGTTCTAAAATGTCTTGCTCATTAGCTAAGATGGTTCATGAGCCAAAACAAGAGGATTGTTGAAAGCAGAGTAAAGTGTTCTGGAGATGTTTCGTGGACTCAGTTTCAAAACATGTTTGAGCATTTTTTGCTCCATCTGAGTTTAACTGCAGATTGTCTTTTTTTCTATTCTATGGACTTTCTATACTGAGAAGTGGAAATCGCAAAGCAATTGTAACAGAATAAACTGAAGCAGGACAAGGATGCTGGGCACTGTCACGAGACTTTTGTGATTTAAACTGTAGTAGTTTTGTACACTTAGTTAAGTGAATGTATTCCTGGTCTTTAAACGGAGTAACATGCTCATATATGAACATTGTAATTGCTAAATTGCTTACTTTAAAATCTACACAACCAGAAGCGTGCAGTACTGAGTAATGTACTGCATTTGCACATTGAGGATCTCGAGGCCACTTGCATTTAAGATAACCTCCAGAATGCATGTTAGTGCTAAAAATACTTACTTTATAGCAGATTTGTGTCTTCTAATGGAGCAGCAAGGAAAAATTCTACCACCAGCTGTTTAGTTGGTGAGAAAAAAGTTGGAAAGGGAGGTTTCAAATACCTTTACATGTATGTTCTATCCTCCAAAGGGTATTACTGCCTATTATTACTATATATTGTCTCTTATAGGTATCTGAAAGTGTTCATGTAAGACTAGAAGAAGAGTTAACAGCTCTGTGTTCTGTCAGTGTCCTTGACCACATGCAGCTTTCATATGTTTGTACCTCCAACTTCTGACCTTGTTCAAGACTTATGTTTTGTTTTAGCAAGGGGGAAAACAGGCAGCTATTTTTTTGCTGGGAGATCTCAGCTGTGTCCTCAGTTTTCCTCAATGGTTTAACGATTTTCACATTTTTTTTCCATCTGCTTTATGCCTGCTGCTGCTCACCAGGACCAACACTGCAGTTGCCTGCAGTGATGTTCAGAGAGAACGTTTGGGAAAACAAATAGAGCTTTTAGCTAATGACCAGCTTACTGTTGTCTCCTTAAAAAGGGAGAAATCAGGAGCTGCTCTCTGCAATTCTCTGCTACTCATAGGTTGTGCTCAGAGGTGGGAGGCTTGAAGAATGAGATTTGTTTGTCAGAGCCACTGCACTGCAGCAGCTTTTCAACCATGGAGCAGGAAAGACTCCTGTTTGGAAAAGCCGCATCTCTGTTTCCCTGCGACATAACAACCTCCATCAGGGCAGGTGGAGCCTTTCCCCACGGACTTGCTTATTAGCAGCTGGATCCTGACTGCTTTGCAAAAGCAAAGTCAAACCTCAGTTTGTTCCCAGATGCTTTCAAGAAAGACCTTTTTGTGCACATTAACATGTGCCTGTGTCCAGTGTCTGTAATAAATACTGTGGCAAAGAGGTAGATAGACCCTTATAAAGGGCAAACTGTTCTCTCATAAATAAGTTGTGTGTTCTGGCTATCTTCTCCGTGGTGGAATAGTTTGTATAACTGTTTGGTATTGGTCTCCTGGGGGGTATCTATTCAATGTTAGCATTACTGGAGAGCTGTTCCTGGTATAATCCATAAGGAATCTTGTAGTACAGTGGGAAGAGAAAAGGCTACAACATGAGACTCCTCTGAATCTATCTTGCTGCTAGAAAATAGCTGATCACGTGTACTTTCTGTATCAAGTTCTTATAACAAAGTAAAGGACTATTCTTACAAACTGTAAAGCTTCTGATAGTGCTGTTGAGTCATTTGACCTACTTAGAATTTACTTTGCCCTGCAAATTTGTGGCATTTCTAGGAATTTATGCGACTGCCTGATAGGGAAAAGCTTATCTGACACTGGCAGCGTGAGGTATTGTCGTTGGCCTGTTCTGATACCTTTTGTGCACTTAGATGTGTGCAGTTCTGGGCTCCCCAGGGCAGGAGGGACGTGGAGCTTCTAGAGAGGGGCCAGCACAGGGACACGGAGATGCTGGAGGGACTGGAGCATCGAGCGGCTGAGGAGAGACTGAGCGAGCGGGGCCTGTGCAGCCTGGAGAAGAGCAGCCCGAGAGGGGAGCTGAGCACCAGGGACA
>JAWLRI010001071.1:1305803-1317709 GCA_034781795.1 Crypturellus tataupa
GCGCCCGGGTGCCCCGTGCTCTGGGTGTCCCTGCTGGAGCAGGGGCTGCGCTGGGGGGTCCCTAGAGGTCCCTGCCATCCCCAACCATCCTGGGATTCTGTGTAAGATGTGTGTTTTTGTGTAACTTCCTGAAACTCATTTTATTATTATGTTTTATTATTAATGTAAGCACTATTGTAGGCCTGACTACAATACTAATGTAATTTCTACTGCATTTTCTTAAAAACTGTTTCTACTTACAGCCTGTGAACTTGTATCAAGGCAGAGTTAGAATGCATTAAATGCAGGCTCAGGTATTCTTCTCCAGAAAGTGCATGTTTTTGGTCAAAATGGAAGAATGTATTGATTCTTAAATTAACATCCATTCTTTGCCCTTAGGATCACTCAGGTACCCTGAAGAATAGCCTTCTCCAGGTGGATCAGAACTGTGTTCGTAACTCTTACGATGTCTTCTCTTTGCTTAGGTAAGGTTTTTGAAAGTTATTTTTGTGGCTGTTTTGGTGTGTATGGAGAGGTAGTTTTTCCAAACACAAAACGTATAGGCTGGAATTTACAAGGAAAGATATTTAAGTAGCATCAATCTATCCCTGTTAGCAAGGAGAAGGACCTTGACATCTCTCTCTTGGTGCCCTCTGGACTTGTGTCACATGGATGCTTGAGCCACTTCAATATTGAGCTGGTTGTGGAATTTACCCCCTCAATGAGGTTGAGTGTTGAAAACCTGGAATTTCATTAGTGGGGGCAGTCTGTGGAAAGCCCCTATTACGTTCTCTGCAACAGAATGAAAATTGCTTTTTAAATGCATTAGAGAGAAAACAACTAAAGATACCTCCCTGCCAAAACCCAACCTGCTTGAAAGCAATGGTTTTAAGTTACGAATCTACAATTTTTGTTAAACCATTGAACAGAACTTACCCTTTGCATAATCCTCTTGGAATCCAGAAAAGCTGCACTGTGTAGTCAGGACCCAGTTACTCCAGTGCTTTTGGTGCAAGGAAGACTTTGCTGTACTTTAGGGGGGTTACTTAAGGTGTCTGCCTGTTGGTTATGACAAATGTGGAGTGCTCAGGGACAGTAAGCAAGAAGACCTTTTGCAGATCTCCTTCAATTATAGCATTTTTTACAGTAAAGGGTTTAAACACTGGTTTGAGCTTGAGAACTTTGTAAAGTGCATTTTACAAGAGGCTTTTAAACTGCTGACTTCAGCTGTGCGGCAATATCAGTAGAAATGCTGCAAAGAAAACTCCTGAAGGAAGGAAGTGTTTATTTAATATGCTTTCCAGTCATTGCAGAAACTTGTTGTTGTATAAATCGGATTCATTTAATAACCTTAACAGTAGATGTCACTGTTGCCCGTAGAAAATACAGCTAACACTTTGTATCTGGAACACGGGGTTGTAGGGGAAGGTAGCTCTAGGTTGCTTATTAGGAAACCATTATTTTATAAGCTCTTTTAAAATTTAAATGTGTTTTTTGTCTTGTTTCTGTAAAATGTCTTTAAGGTAAAGACTCCCTTCTAAATGTCTGTCTTCTCTGTCTCTAGTAAGGAAACAACCAGAGGTTGTAATATGTAGTTCTGGCTCCTTTCAGACACAGTCCATTAGAAACTAACTTTGATACTACCTCAAATTTCATTTGTTGTTAAACAGAACTGAGGAAATGTTTGCCAGCCGTCCTGTTGCTTTGTTCATGCATTTTTTATCTTATTTTCAATATCCTTTGTGCTTCCTGTAGTGTGACACTCATTCCAGACAAATATTTGCTGTTATACCAGCTGGTCATGAGCTTGACTGAGTGGAGCCCTGTATAACTGTCTGTGTGGAACTGTGGCCCTATCAAGGAATATATACTGTGTTATCTGCTTCCCACAAAAGTTAAATTATAATCTGTGACCACCCCTGTATATTTTCTGCCTGTTTCTGTCCAAATTAGGAGTGTTTGGGAATTGAGTGTAGTCTTGAATTTTTTTCTCTTTCCTTTTACACCAACTCAACTTTGGACAGTACCTTTTGCTACCACTCTTTACTCTTTGTATCTAACTCAATAGACCCGATAGTGTTTATTTTTAATAATTTCTGGTGTATTTAACAGGTGCTTTTTTCCTTCCTATCAGACAGTCTGTGGGTTTATCATTCTCCTGGAGTGCAGAATTGAATAATTAGCCTGTGGAAATCTTTCCAGAGATATTTGTATGAGGAAGCTTGACTTCTAACCAAAAGAGGGGCATAATTTGAACTGTAACTCATTTGACAGGACATTTACACTGGGAGGAAATGAATTGCTGTCTGCCTGCTCCTGTCCATTGGCTATAAAGAGAATAGGGAAGTGTCTACACTGTTAAGGTTTGCATCTGGTCACATAAATCCCATGTTTTGAAGACTTTTTTTCAGGATATGGTATTTGTGCTTGCAGTAAAAATTCACAAGCTGCACATGTGGTTTCCTAATGTTTTCACGGCGTATTATGAGTACGAAGAACAGCTTGTCCTGGTTTGGTTTTAAACCTCTCAAAAATGAGTCTGGGTGATGGTGGTGTCTGCATCCAAGTTATCCTGGTGGTGCCATTCTGCACAGCTACAGTGTTTGGCTGTACAGCACAAGGATTTAGGGAACAGCTTCTATTTCTTGAAGCTGCAAAATGAGATTTGCTCTCACTGACTTGAATCAGCTACCAAAACAGCTTTTGGGGGAAGGAAAAATTTTATATGTATAAAAAAATACACACACTTATATATGTATTTCTCAGATGTAGTACATAGCTAAAACTTTAAAGCTTATGAATAGGTCTTAATGAAAAGCATGTGCTTGACTGCATTTATGTTTATTAGAAAAATCAATTAGGAATGCTAGAGTGTGAACAGTGCAACGTTTTTTTTTCTAGTGTTGATTAAAATGGTGCATGTGTGCTCAGATGCTTAATTACATGGCTTTACAAGCTAATTAAGCAGGAGGAAAAGTTTAAATATGCAGACAGCTTAGTTTCACATAAGGAAGTCCTCAGCATTTTGTGAACCTTCTTGTTTTGGGGCAGAGACCAAATCCTCAGGCAAACACTGTGCTGGTAATAAGTTGTTCGTGCCATATGGAAATGACGAATATTCTTGCAGGCATTTGTTTTTAAAAAGGCAAACTGTCAAATTAACCAGGCTGGCTGGAAAGCCAAATTTTTGAGGGTTTTCCTCTCCCCTTGGCTGTGTGGTCAGATTTCCTAAGAAGAGGTGGCTTTGAGGCTTTCTGTGTATTATGTAGCTGGTAGCAATAGGTTGCACAGTAACGCATTTCACTTTGCACATCAGGAGCAGGATGGGCCAGATACATGTGAGGTCATGTTTTGGACATGTCTCCATGATCAGACTCTCAGCACATTTGCTGCAGTGATGGGAATCAGTTTACATTTAGCATTCTGTTAGTTTCCTATCCTTTTTATTTAAAATCTGAAAAATAGACCTGTAAGTATCCAGTGGCATTAGGAAGATGGGATATGCTGGTGATCACTGAAGACTTAAAGCCAATGTATTAAAACTTTATTCTTATTTTTAGGAACCAAAGAAAGTCTGACTTGTATTCTACAACTGTTTTGTTATAGCACTTAAACCAGTTGGGCCTCTGATAGCATTTTCACCTCTAAATCCATGAGTGCAGGAAGCCCTACTGAATTCTGCCTGGAGACAAACAGTGTGTAAGAACTAATGCAACCTGGCTCTTTGCAGCTTCGTTTCCTACATTCTTAATCTCCCCAGTCACAACCTCTTTCTTTATGATTTAACCATTGCTTTAGCAGATGTGGTGGCCTGTCTGGGCTGTTTAGTCAGAGTATAAATTGAAAATGTTTTTGTTCTGTTATTGCAAAGATTAAAAAAAAAAAATCTGATATTGGTACTGTTTCAGCACTGGAGACTGGTAAAAGAGCAGCTATGAGTAACTACCATAGTATTACTAGTCCTATTTATCATAGGTGAAGTTGATTTATATAATATTGCTAAATACTGCTGGGTGTTAAAGTGCTTCACTGCTGCTGCTACTTGCAAGTCTGATGTAGTGGAGTAGCCTTGAAAACCAGAGCAGCTGCAGAGAATTCACCTGGCCTCTCTGTTCTGGTAATAAGCAAATAAATACAGTTACAGTACCCTGAACAAGTAAATGTCTTTGGTAATCCCATCATAAAATTAAGTGAACAATTCCCCTATATTTCATTTCATAGAAATGATGGCCCAGTTTGCAATTTAGTGTCAAGATACTCTCCTGTAGAGGACCAGAGCTGAATCTCTAAACCAGCAACTAATTTTTGCTTTCTAGATTAGGGATGCAGAATAACTTATGATTCATTTTTCTTGAAATGAATCACGTGCCCATTTATCAGAATTACAGAATCACAGGATTGCTGGTGTTAAAAAGAACCTCTGGAGACCACCTGGTCTAACATCCCTGGTCAAGCATGGTCATCTAGAGCAGGTTGTCCAGGACCACGTCCAGGTTCTGAATGTCTCTAGGGATGGAGAATCCACAAACTTTGTGGGAAACCTCTGCTGATGTTCAATATTCTTAAAACATGGGCAAGCTCCTACATGACAAGCAGAAAAATAGTTATTACAAATTGTTTTAGGTTTCAGTGCCTTAAATTCACATTTTCAACCTTTCACAATCTCTTAGGCTAGAGACATTCTTAAAGCTATAGGCTTTGTTCTAGGATTTATACTTTATTATAGTGTTGTTAATTAAAGAAAAATGCATGTTTATGATTGAAGAGAATTTAAGATGACAATTTTAGGCAGTCCTTGTCCCCAGTCTGAAGCTTTGAGTTGTTAGCAACAACCACATTAAGATACCAAATCTACAACATGAAGACAACATAAGACCACTGTTTTGTTTAGCTTATGCTAAGAAAGCAACTTTATAACAACTATTGCCTATGTTTAAATCCTTTCATATTTAGGAGTAGTTTTAATTAATAAACTGAAGTCTTGCATAAGTAACAAATAGGTAACTACTTCTCTGACACTAATGATAGACAAACTAAGGGGTTAGCATGAGCAGTTGTAGCCTTGAAATTAGCTCAGAGTAGTTTCTCTAAGACTACGTAGTGGAAACGTGTTTCCAGCTAGGGAGGCAGCACAAGATAGGTCATTCTTTGACCATGCAGGAGTATCTGCTGTCCTGATGGCCAGTAGCTCGGTAAGATTTTTCTGTTATAGCCTATTTATAAGCAGCAATTCCTCACTTAAGGCTAATATTAGCTTAGGTTTATGGAGAATAAGACCATTGAATGTCCTAGCCTAATTTGTAAATGACTCTTTTCCCCTAACTATTAAAGTTGTCCCCCCAGATGCAGCGTAGAAGTGGTGTAGATACCAGAGATGAAGAATAGAGGTGATGTGAGTGAGGTGGCTAAATAATCCTATTACAGCAATGGTTTTACTGATTAAATTAGTGTGACACATTTTATTAGTGAAAAAAAAATCAAATCTAGTCATCACAAAAGTCTTTCACCTGGAAGGCCTGGCTTTCCTTACGGTACAGGCAGACAAGATGTGGCAGGGACATGAAACCCCAGATGGCCCAAGGCCAGTGTAAATATGAACTGTAATTTGACCTCAGGAATGCTCCTGTGTATTTTAATAACATGAAAATGGATGAACAGCCTAACAAGGGTGATCTGCCCCAAAATCAAATGATTTGGAATTGAGGTGTATTTTATTCCTGAGGAGTAGTGATGGGGGTAGAAACTGGTATTTCAGTTTTCTTGAGACTCCTTTGGGGCTTTAATCTATAGGGTCAGATTGTTGAACAGATCTGCCCCCAGGGATTTCACTCTTACTCTAAGCTTTAAGGAAGCTGAAGCTAATCAGTCATCAGAAGAGTCTACTTCCAAGCTTGGCTTTTGCCAAATTAGTAGAAGAGAGCACAAGTCAAAGCAAGTTGAAACAGCCCATGAAGCAGAAGAGGTATTTGTGTGTATACTGAAGCAAGCACAGGGTTGGGAGTCTTCCTTGGCTACTGCTCTTATCTTTAGCTTTCCCAATAGCTGACATGTCAAAACCTTTCTGTACTAGCAAAATTTTAGCAGGAGTGCAGTAGGGATATTGCTAACTTTTGATCAAATTTGGTTGCAGAAGTTCAAAAGTAGTTTTGATCTGCTGTATTACTCATGACAGCAATCAAATTGCATCTTAATGATGAAGTGGGGGCCTATTTTGTATTTTATTAAAAATTATAACCCAATCATCATTTCTGTAGGTTGACTACCATAAAGGAGAAACAGCATGTCCTTTAAACCCATTCTTAGCAGCTTACATGGAAATATTTTAAAAGCATGATTTGGAGAGGCATTATACTTTTTCCCTACCTTTGTGATGACTTTGCTGTAGGTATGATCATAATATTTCTAGGACATCAAGCTACTAATTATTTTATCTTTCAGCCTGAGTGAAGATTTCAATCGTGTATCGAAAATGCAGAAAGTATTGGGGAAAGTCAATTGCACTTAAAATGAGAATTAATACAGTAGAATTATAAATTCCTTATAAGGTGCATGTTCAGTCTAAACGTCAAGAAAACTATTAAAATGCATCTGAAAACTTGTTAGCAGGTTATGTGGTAGTGGAAGGGAACCAGAATCTGCCAGCGTTGCTGCCTTACTTGTGGTAGAAGTTGTCCTCATGTTCATGCCCTCAGGAAATGTATATGATTTAGTTTCCTGCTATACAAAACATCTCAAGTGTGAGGGTTTCTATAATAGCAAATCTGTGAACCCTAAAAAGAAAAGAATAAAGCTTAATTCATGTGTATCAAATAGTTGTCAAGCTACAAGTCTGTGCTAGCCTGAAGACACGTTTGTATATACAAGAGAATGCAAGAGAACTAGAGATGTATCCGAAAAGCTTCATTTCTGTGAAAAGATGTTCATGCTTAATTTTAAGACCTTCTCTCTGTGCCCTGTGTATTTAAGGAGATCTGTGTTCTAGCCAACTCCTTTAAATGATCCTCAAAGCGGAGGTCAAGATTCCCACTGCTGATAGCCTGATAAACATATTTTTGCTCAAAGCGTATCCTATTACAGTGGCCTCATGGGTCTAATTATTCAGAAACTTGTTCATTCAAGTCTTGCTCACTTGTCACGATTCAAAGCTCTTTGAAAAGAGGATGGGAAGTGTCTGTGCTTCGAGAGCACTGTGTTGAGACTCCCTTAAGCCTCTGCAAGTCAGTGCAGTAAGACCACAAGTGAGCAAGTCAGGAGACTTATTTGCAGTTCTACCCTCCTTCCCTAGTGTCTTTTCTTGTCCTACATCAACTTTTGACGAATTATAGGCCTACATTTCTGAAGAAACTGAGAAAGAGAGTATACGATCATAAATCACAAAGACCTTTCTTGTGGGGAAAGTGGGATGTAGCAAAGGATGGCTGGAGAGGCCATGTAAAATATGTGCATCTTATAACTGACTGGCACACTCCATAATCTATTCTCTTGGCTAAAATAAAGAAATAAATATTGCCATTTTCTGTATTTAATAGGAAGGTCCTATTGTACTTTCAAGAGGCTACATCTTTTTCTGCCAGCAGAGTTCTGTTCTATTTTCTAAATCCCCAGTAGTAATTCTCAGTTTAAATTTAGGCTTACTATAAACTAAGATTGTTCTGGCAAATATGACTACAGACACTTATTGCTTCTTGTGAGAAGTAGCTGTAGTATGTGACGGCTGTAATTAATTGATGTATTTATGGCTTAAAGTTTTGTTCGTGAAGAATCCAGATGTGTCTGTTAGAAACAAATAGATATTTGGAATACATGATAGAACTCCAGTCGTTTGTCAAATGTCTAATAAAGTTGAGTCTTTCATTAATATAAATATAAGCATATGTTAGCTAATATTCACAACTGTGAATACGCTCCAGCTTTCAGTTGCTTTACTAAATGAAGTATTTAGCTTGATCTGTCACAGATGGCAATCTATTATTATTATTATTTTTAAAGATGGCAGCCAGGAACATACTTAATACATGAAGTAGTAAATCATTGGAGTAATTCATGATCGAGAGGGGACATCTGAGTTGCTGGATGCATTAGTGCTTCTTAAAGTAGTTCAGCTGAACCTTTAAATGTTACCTCAACCTTACTGCAAGCTCAAGGAGGGCAAATAGATTGTTACGGCGCATTTCCAAGTTATAAAGTCAAGTTATTTTGGGCCATTGCATTCCCCAGCCTTTGAGAAGCCTTTAAGAACTCCTGATCCTGCAAACAAGACCAGCAGGGTATTGCTAACAGTCATGTAATGAAGTCTGAAATTTTGCACCTCTTTTTTCAAACTGGTACCTGTGTTTAATCGCAGAAGCAAAGCCAGCTGTAAAGATGTGCAAAGATGAAGAGTTACTCAGCTTTTTCCTGGCCAAACATTGTGTAAAATTTTCAAGTCTGACTGCCAAGTCAGTTTTTGTTGCAAGAGGATTTTAGTTCAGACTTAAATCCATCTTTACTGGGTAGAAGGAACCCTTCAAATAGTTCCCAAGTTGCTGAGATGTGGACTAGCAAGTAAAGGAGAGAGATGTTGAATTTCTGTCTCTAGGTTCTTGCTAGGTTACTGTTTTTTTCCTAGATTGTGATACGTAGCTGAGGTTTTTGGGTATCTCTCCCATTGCATTTCACATTTTCTTGTACCAGGAGAGTGTTACTACTTAACCCCTGCTCTCCACAAAAGGAAGTGATTTGAGCGTGGAGGTAGGGCAATATTTGTAGGTCTCTACCTGCAGAGTATTGTAGGATACCCCCTTTTTGTAAAGCAATTTGAATGTCTGCTTTATTTTCCAGTGCTTCTCCAGGCAGCAGCGTGGAACTCACCTGATCTTGGACAATCCCAACTCTTAGGGGGCCCCAACAGCAGTAAATCTTGCCACAGTTATGTTCATTTATCCTGCTCCTGGCTTACAAGGACCATGAGCTGCTGCAGAGCCCTTAGAACAGCCTGCAGACGCTGCATGACGACACTGCTGGCTGAACTATCTCTTTAAAAAGGCTCAGGTTTCAGCTGTAATTGGCTTGGCTTTCCTTTCTGCTGAAGGAAATTTGGTAGCAGGCCAGTGGCCTCTTGAAGCCATGAATTAGCTCTGAAAGAGCTCTGTAAGTGCTAATTTTAATTAAAAAAAAATGATATAGGAAGAATTCTGTATTGGCTGATAGCTTATAGATTATGCCATCAAGTTGGCTCATAATTGTGAATTACTAAACTGAGGCGAATTGTGCTCAAAGCACAAACTGTGCTAACTTTAGGCTGTAGCTTTGGATGTGCGTTCAAACCAGCAATGGAAACAGTGTGCAGGCAATTAGCGTTGCAGCTTCGATCTGTTAATTGAATGCAAACTTTAATACTTACCCAACCCTTAATGCAAATTTATAGCCTAAATTAGCTGCTCGCCATTCATTGGTGTAACTGTGATTCCACTGAAGTCTCTTGTACGTGCAAAAATGAGGCACAAAATTTCCAGGCTGGTGTTCTTAGGAATTGGTTTGTATTCCCTTTGGATGTCCAGGGACTGCCAGGTGGCTCTACTGGGGGCTCTTTGGGTGGGAGAGGTAAATTTTCATTCATTTTTTTTTTCCCTATTTTTGTAACAGGATGTCCCAGAATTGATTCTGGAAAGAATCAATTACTTCAAGTGTGGACATGACTTTACTGTTAGCATTTTCAGTTCTCAGGACATCAGTTAACATACTGGGGTTACAAGAATGCAGATTTAATGATACTGGTTGACTCGATGGGAATGACACTGTGGTTTGTCATCGAGAGCCCCATTTAACTGTAGACTTTTTCTGTCCTGGAAGGAATGACTGGATGATAATTAGACTTATGAAGTCTTTTCTTAATAAAAACAATCTTGATAATTGAATTGTTCTTTACAGTGTCACTATAGATTAGAGATACATTTTTACAGAGATGCAATCACCAAATTGAAGAAATATCGTAAGGAATTAAGGCATAAGAGCCTGAATAGAGACCTGTACCTTACGCTTGGACTTGGATAGAAGTACTTGAACTTGTTATAAAATGTTGTAGGTTGCTGAGGTTTGGGCAAATCACTGTGAAGAACTGGCATAACAGATCACCCTATAACCATTATATAAATGCTTTTTCATTGAGTTTTCCCTTTTTTTGCTGCTGGAGTGGCATGAATCAAAGATTTTATTGGGCCTTTTCCTTAATTACCTGACAGGCTAAATAAAGAATACTAATATTCTTCCAGGACATAATTAGATGAAGAGGAGAGAAAGGAAAAGGGAATTTCACTCTTACTGTTATTTCCCTATAAGTCTTAGTTACTTGAGCTTTAAGTTAGACTTGGTAATGTCTGGAAAGAAAAAGTTTCCTGGCCTTCAGGAAAGAGCAAGCTGGAAACTGAAGTAAGAAAATTAAGAGCCTGCTCCGTAATGTGACAGCAAAGCTTCCAGTGACGTTCAGGAAGGGTGGCAGACCCTGACACTGACCTGTGCTGCATGTTTCATGTCAGAAAACCTCAAGAAATAGTTAAAAGGTGGTAGGTATTAAAATAGTTCTCAGTGGAACATCAGCATTTTTGAGGTCATCTTACTCCAGAGGGAATGTAAAATTGAGCCCTTGGGTAGCCCTGTCACCCTCAGCAGTTCCCCATTATTATTGTTGTTGTTATTATTATAGGCAACAGAGCCATGCTGCTCAATTTAGGTGGTGGATTTTTTTTTTTTTTCTTTGAGTACATCTGAAAGTAGCTTTAATGTGCTAAGCTACAAAAAGTGTAGAAAATCTCCTACAGGTAATAAGAATTTTGGACCAGTTCAAGGAAGGAGGTGGAAGGAAATTTTGAAGGCCTTGAATGACTTTGAATGGTGAAGTGATAATTCTGTGGTGCTAAGAGCACCACTGGAAGGAGAAGAAGAAAGGCAAAACTGAAGATACTGTTTAGTATAATTTGAAAGAAGGTCTTTGTTTTTGTTCCATTAGAGGAATAGAAAGTAGAATAAGGAGAAACAATAGTGTGAACTAAATAGTGTGAACTAAAGATGTCTCTTCTAAATGAACTCACCTTGAGTTTATAACATGGAAGAGTCCTAAATGATCATGACCTTGCTTAATATTAGCATTTTCTCTGGCCATATACCATCTTCCTTTATTGGACTGATGAGCTCAGATGGCTGAAGTTGCAGAATGATGTTAATATTTGTGCCCTTGGTGAGGGATGGAATGTTGAAAGGGGATGATACGGAAAATTATATGATTTTTGTTACCCATATGTGTTATTTCCTAACCTAAATGCAGAGCATTACAGGTTTAAATAGCAGTACTTCCATTGCTTGGATAAAACTGGAAGAGATTAAGAGTAACAACATATGAGTAAAGACCCTGAGCATCCTCTTCTGTATGTTGAAATGCTGATTCTTGATTCTTAGCCTTGCTTTAATGACATTAACTATTATTTTTTTAGAGACAAGAATTTTTAATGTTCACTAACAGAAATAGTTATTGAAACATGTTGAGGATCTTGGTCTGCTAGGCAGATATTTGCTCAGCAAACGCACCCCTTACTGCTATGCTGACTAAACCTTCAGTCAAGTTTTTGCTCTAGTAGTAAAGCTGCTGGAAGAAAGTTGTTGTGAAAGGAGAAGACATTAACAATTAAGAAACTCTGAATGGAAAAGTAAACTTGTTTGCATGCCTTAAAAGCCATATCCTACATCTTTAGATCACCTCCTATTCTTTCAAATAATATATTGAGTTCTAGGTTCCCGTTGCAGTACTGCTTATCCTAAGGGATACATTAATGCTTTTTTAGTTGTGTTTTGCCAATACTGTCCTCAGAGTATCTCTGGCAAATATGTTGATTGCTCTTTTCTTTCTTCACCCCAAAGCCAAACTAAATGATCATAAACACCTAATCATTTTCTAT
>JAWLRI010001071.1:1328092-1341537 GCA_034781795.1 Crypturellus tataupa
AGGAAAGAGTACCATTCTGCTGGAAATTTGGGAGTCTGAAAGAATCCAGTGCAAATGATGGGTGTTTAACTCCAGAACTTAGGCTGTTCGGGACAGTAGCACGTGCTTCTGTTCCAGGATGAAACATGCTTTGTTGAATAAACCCCTTAAATTCCTTGGCACTATTCTTGAGACACAGAAATAGTGCTTTATCCTGTCCTTGCAAACACAGAAACTAAAATTAAAAACATTTCTGATATGTTCTGACGTTGTTTCCTGCCCCACACTGAATAGCTCCTGTTTCAAGGGACAAGCCACCCGAGTGCTGCAGTTGGAGCAGACCTACCACAACAGGAGATGATGGTTACTGCTTTGTGTTGCAAGGGTCTTATCTGCCACCACCCTGAAAATCGCGGTGCTGAGCAAGCGAGGAGGCAACTTCTCACTGACCTAGGGACATCTTTCAACCAGATAGAGAAATCTTTAATCACTTTGGGTACTCTGAGATGATAAAATGGCAGCTTTGGGAAGAAATCTTGGCAACCTTTAATCAGATGGAGGGAGATGCCTTGTTGAGACACTAGTAGCTGTCAAAGTCGAGTTAAGTCTCTCTGGTAGATTGAGTGTGTGTTAACTGTCTGGCTATACTGCTTTTTACCATGAACTTATCATGAACTGTGCTTTTATGTGCTGCATTCTTGAGGCTATTTATGTAGAAAACGGGCTTATTTTATTCTTGATCAGAAATAATTGGTGTTTTTTTACCTTAATTGTGTTGCAAATATTTCTGTGCATGGATTAAAAGTTAAGATGTGCCTTAACTTAGATAGTACTTACAGATTTGTGGTTCTGGGAGCTAAGACTTTTTTTTTTTTTGTTTGCAAACTCCTGGCCAGTCTGCAAGAAGCTGAGTTTGTTTATTGCAATAGAGGAGACCACTGACCCCAGACATCTACAGCTGAGAAATGTTTCTGAGGAAATGCTGGCCTGCTGCACTCCCTTTGGAACCCTATACCCCTGATGAGATGATTTTTCAAAACATTACTTCATTTTTCAGTAGTGGGGGACTTGACCTGTGTCAAGTGTCTTCTAGTTAAAAATGATCCTTCAGTGATGGGAAGATTTAAGGTTCTGATAGCAAAGTTGTCTACTTCGTCCTCCCACATAGTCCTTGTATCGCGTTATCCATCACAGCTTTCTGTGTATGAAGAAAGCCTTGAATTTGAGCTTGAATTCATGGATAATGCACAATTTGCAGAAAACCATTACTGTCGCTTGTTGCAGAGATTGCAAATTTTGCTTTTTAGGTGTCTGGAAGTGTTGCTTGCTGAACTAGTAGAATTCTCTTTTTATGAGTTGGTGACTATCTTACCGAGAACAGTCTGACTTTATATAAAATCTTTGTCTTTGGTTTCTTTTTCTGTACAGTCTATACATATTAAAACTTTTGCACATTCATGAAGAACAAGGTAGCAACATTTTATACTTAACAGCAAGAGGGCAGTGCCTCTGCTTTAAATCATCTTACTGTTGAGCTATTCAGATAGGCACTTTGGAGATGTGCTTTATAAAGTTAAACTGCCAATATGCTTTATTTTCCCAATAAACTGATTATCTTTTTGGGTAAAGTTTGCTTGAGGATTTTGCTTTTTTCCCCTCTTGGAAGTCTGTATATTTGTCACCCTAGTTTTGTTTTACAGACTGACTGTGTTTCTTGAAGAAACTGAAACCTACAGCCCTGATTTGAGCTTTGTATCTATGTCTTAACTTCCTACCTAGCAAGGTGTACATGGCTCATACTTTTTCCCTGCAATTTTGTTAAATTTCAGCTTTGCTCATCAGGTAGGGACCTTAGATTTTTATTTAATGCCTCTTAAATCTTGTTGCTCCCTGGCAAACTAGTCAACTATTTCTTGTAGGCTGGTAGTCACCCTTAGATGGCAGAGCCCACTTAGTGGCCTCTGCCATCAACTAGAAAGATCCGCAGTGTCCTGTGCTGCATCTCTGGGATTAAGGAGGCTGCTGTTGAGGGTGGTTTCATACTGCTGGGTTTTACCCATATCCCTTCCACCAAAGCCCCAGCTCCTTGGGTTTGTCATTTAAGACCCATGCCAGTGTGCTGTGAAGCTGCAGCAACTTCAGTGCAGCTTTTCTGGGAAGCAAATAGGTTTTTAAGTGGATCTCTGGTCATCTTGCATGTTCTGGCACTTCATCTTGCTAGAAACATTTCAGCACACAGCCAAGTGATGGCATTAGGGTGTCTGGGGCTCTTGAGTAGCCTGTTTGTCCCCTACTCATATCAGGAGTGTCCTGGAGAACAGGAGTCTTGAGCAAACTGGTTGGAGAATGGGAATCCTTCTCCCCTTAAGTTTTTGAGACTTGGTTTATTGGGATTTAGAAAAGTCCCAGCATTTTTGAAATAACACAAGCTTTGGCCTCTAGATAAACATTCCTTTACTGTGAGGGAATGGGATGTGGTGGCTTGAGGGGAAAACACTGGCTCCTTCCTCTCTGTCCCCCCAGAGGGAGTGAGGTTGAAACAGCTTAACTTAAGTAAATACTTAAACCTGCTTGTTACACACTCTTCATACTTCAAGTCCTATCAGGCAGGAACTTGTGACTTTTCTAGGGCATTTTCTTATCTTCTTTGCACTACTTAGCCCTATGAGCCATATTCTTATTGTCTATCAGTGGGTTTAAGCCTGAAATATTTTATTTCCAAAACTGCCCCTTCTCTTGGTACTGTGTGAGGCATAGTTGTTCCCTATGTCTGATGGATGGTTCTTTGCTATCAGGACCAGCGATGGTTGAACTTGCTGAAATAACCTCAGTTCTTTATCTGTATAATAATGGGATTCAGCTGCATTCTGCCAAGTCTGCTGTGCTCTCATCTCGTGGCTCTTCTGCTTCCTGCCTTTGGAAATCAGTAGAGAAGGGGGGAAAAGCCATGTTAAGCTTTTATTCTGTGACAAATTCACTGGGTACCATCAGATGAGAAGTAGCAAAAGGTGCAACGATTATGATGTGGAAAGTCCTAGTGGTATTGACTGCGTTTGATCTAATGCCTTTCTGATATTCAGTTAACTTACAGGTAAATAAATGTTAGCTTTAAAATACATTCAGTATCTTTCTAATTAATTGGACATGAACTCTTTATTGCAGGGTTTTATTCAGCTTTTTCTCATGATGTTCACGTAAGAGGAGGGAAAAGATCTGTAAAACTGCTAGTTTCTGACCCTAGAGTTACAGCTTTAAAAACATTCAGAATACTTACAGCAGTGAAGGTTGAATGGGTATTCAATGCTTGGAAACATCCAGAATAGTTTTAAAGACAAAAATTGTTTCCTTTTTTGAACTGATAAACTTGCTTTTGTTAAGTGTATCCTGTCTCTGGCAGCAGGTTCCACTTGGGGTTTTTTGATGTAAGCTTTATATGAGTGCACTTGTTCAATCTGAAACATACAGATCACTGCTTTTACCATAATCTGCAAAACTACAAATATAAGTCTTCTATTCGTGTCCCTCTGAAAATGTAGCTTTTCTGACACAATTTCAAAATAACTTGCTTAGATTTGTCAGCTGTGTATAATGCACTCTTTAAATTGAGCCATGCTTTAGCTTGTGGAAAACAATGCAAGAAATGATGAGTAAAATCATTACTTCACTCAGTTCTCACCCAAAGAGCTTTCTAAAATGAAGATAAAGCTTTTGCACACTAATATAATTTGCAATATGGCAAAAGAACTGAACAGACGAGAATAAAAGTTCTAAAACATATGATGTAATGACAAAGCAGAAGCAGGTGAAAGCAGTTAAAAAGAAACAATTTCTTAAACTTTTGAAATAGTTTGTATTAAAGACAGGTGGCTCTAGACAAAAATCAACCACTGATATATTGGTACTTGAGTAATTTTTTTTTTCTGTGTACAGAAATGTTCCTAAATCACAAAACTCAACTGTAAAGATAGGAATTCAAGTCCTAAGAGATCCATGAGACCAATCCAATGTGACCTAGTGTAGTAAGATTATACCTTTCACTTAATTTATATCCTTAGGGATATAATTGCATTCTACTTATGTCTCGGATGTAGGCTGCTTGACCAAATGCCCTGTTAGAAAAACACCTTGAAGTAGTTCCAGAGCAGCAGCCCAAGTCCTGTTGATGCTGTATTTGATACCTGTAAACCTATAAATAAGTTTCAGAGTGGTATCTCTTTGTGCAGATATTGAGACTGACTACTTATTTCAAGATCTTGCAACACTTTACAATTAAATTCTATATTCTTAAGTTTCTTATTAAGCATTTCTCAATGGTAAAGAGCTGGTTTTCTGGACTTCTTGAGATTTCTCTGGTCTCCTTTCTCCAGCCAGTCGAGGTCCCTTTGAATAGTGGCACAACCCTGTGGACTATAAACTGCTCCATTGAGTTTTGTGTCATCTTCAAGCTTGTTGAGGGTGCCCTCTGCCTCATCACCCAAGTCATTAGCGACTATTAAAGAGTATTCACCTCCATATCCATATCTGAGGTTTAGAGCACTAGTGACTTGCTTCTAGGTGGACTTCATGCTGCTCATCACAGCCCTTTGAGCCTGGAGCTTGGACAATTTTCATGCTACCTCTGATATCTCTCTAGCCTCTGCTTACCAGTTGGTCTAGGAGGATGTTCTAAGGAACAACACTGAAAACCTTGCTAAATTAGAGGGAAAGATCACCCTGTGATCTTACCTCATCACTGTTCTTGCCTCATTGACCACGCTAGTCATTTCTTTGACTTACTTGACCAACTTGACCAACTACTTGACTTAACCAGGTTGGTCAAGTGCAGTTTCCCTTTTGTAAATTCACGATGACTATCCCAGTCAACTTGACCTTAACAGATTTGCAAATGGCTTATTAAATGTCTTATTTTCCCCAACACCTTTCTAGGGATTGAGATAACACTGGCCAGCCTGTAGCTTTCTGGATTCTCCTTGCTTTCTTGATGATTTGCTTTCTTCCAGTTCTCTTAAACCTCCAGTAACAATCAGTTTTGAGGACATAATTGAGGGGACCTTAGAATACAAGCAGAAGAAGCATCAGGAAATAACATTTTTTCCACTTTTCGTCTTCATAGTTAGGAATACCTTTAAGTAGACACTTCTCGTTAACTTCTCTGTCTGATCTGGTACTTACTCGACTTGTGATTTGTGTAATTTTTTTTTTATTTCCCTCTTCTACCCTTCTCAAACAGAAGGAACTTGATGAGTTTTTGGATTTGACCAGAGCAGGGGGAAGATATTTGAGTTTTAAAGTAAATGAGCAAGAACTGGTACAAGGAAGGTAGACACTAGAGCAGAGTGGGCAAGCAAATGCTGTTTTGCATTTTTATCTAGTATTTTGTGGTGATAAAATACTAAAATAGGCTCGGAGTGTATTTCTTGAGCAAAAGTAACTAAAACCTTACGGTACCAACTTTGCAGCATGTCAAAGTGGAAAATTAGCTTATAGTAGTGACTTGCTAAGAAACAGGCAAAAAGAAGAATTTTTATATGGGAAGCCAACAATTAAAAAGTTGCATTCAATTATACTCAGTGAAGCACTATATAAAAAATCATGATTTCCATTCCTTAAGTTTATTGCTTGTGACCAGGCCTAACAGGCAAGCAAGATAACATACGAGAAAAAGGAATATCAAAGTTAGTAATATTTTCTTTGTATGTCACAAGTGTGCATGAATAGGCATCTGCTGATAATTTTCCTGACTTCCATGTAATTTACTGTTATAAAAGCTGATGTGAGGATGTATGTAGTTCAAATTCTTTCAGAATTAATTAATGGAAGCTAGAGGAGAGAATTGTGAATGTTGGCCAAAAGGCAGGACAAACCCAACTAACAGAAAAGCTTGATCTTCACTTGCAAGAAACTGTATGTGGGAGGTCGCAGCCAACTGTAAAACAGTTTTTTATCTTTTGTTCTAAACTGCATGAGCTGAAGAGCCCTGTGTCCTATAACGAAATTCCTGGTCCCCATTACCAATTCTTTAATGAAATACTATCTCTCAGTAAAACTTGGTTTGTGTTTCTAATGGGGTTTTTATTGTCAAACCTGAGCGAGTTTTATACTATTCATGGTAAAGGTGTCCTTTAAATCTAAGTTGGTGTTCCATTTGTGTAGGGTGATTGTAGATACCGAAATAAATTCCTTTTGATTTGTGTTTTACACTTGGGATAGTGTGCAGTGGGATTTTTGAGATGTGCTTGTTTTGAAAGGTTTATTTTCTTACATGGGAACAAGCTGGATTTATAGATCTATTAAGCAAGGTGAGCAAGATATGTTATTCACAGTAACCTTTGTGTCCTTCAACTTGAAGTGAGCTAGTGAGTTTGAGAGTTGCATAAAACTTAGAGCAGATGTCTTCATATTTGATCTGCTGTGATGATGACCCGTTAACCTTTACCTCTAATGGCTCTATAGAATTATCCTTAAATGTTGCAAATGTTCCTCACAATGGGGCTATAGCAAAACTTTCTATCTGGTGCTGAAATACACTTTTGTGCAATCAAATCTCCAGAATGTGCGAGTTTTCTTTGTAGATATCGATCTCCTGTATTTGTTGTCTTAAGAGATGGGTTCTGATGTAGGTTTTCTGCAGGTAATACCCACATAAGTTTTAAATTGCTCTGAAATCACTTAACCCTTTTGACCTCTTAACATTTGATGGGGGAAAGAGTCAAAAGATGAACCGCAGAAATGTAGCTTGCAAATATTCACATTGCTCGTGGTAACTGCTTCACTCAAGAGGCAAAAAAATCCTAGGACAGGTGAATAAAACAACTTGTTCTAATGCAGAATGCTAAGCAAACTTTGGTACTTTATGAGCTCCAATGATGGTTCTCAAACAACAGTTGAGAGAGAGATAAGCTGTGCCACTTTCCTATAAACAATGAACTAGATTTATGTGTTTAGAATTCAAAAAAATGGCTTACGTGTTATGGGACAGAAATAAACCTTAGGAATCTAATATTTTTGAGGGCTTTATTGAGTGAAGATGCAGTAGTTGATTTGAGCCTTTGGTGTGTGTTTGAAGCTTGTTGAAAGGAGAAATTTTTCCCAAGAGAATGGTAATAGGACAGCAGGAGAAGTTGAGGAGGTTCCAGGGGTAGATATCTTGAGAGGATTGATGGGCTTAAATGGATGGGGAGCACGTGGATACGAGCAATTACCTGTGATCTCTTAACTGGGCTTTTGGGTGTGCTGGTCCATGGACTTACTTGCAAGTATCTTCTGTGTGTGAAGGGATTTGTGCTCCTTTTTGATCTCAAAATAATAGTTTGATAAAAAAGGAAGTGCCTTTCTTATAAAACTATTTATATTTGGAAATGAACTAACCAATGCAAAAACTGAATACAAAGACATGGTGGGGTCTGATGTTATGTTTCATGCTTTAAAACATGCTTCTTTTAGTGAGATAAATGATGCAAAGCATTTTTTTGTTTTAATTTGAAATAATACTTTGGAAAATAGAATCAAATGATTAAATTTTGGTGTCAGCGGCTGGTTTACTGAGCAGCTGAGGGTTCTTGAGGACATCCTGCTTGGGAAAGGTTTTGGGGAAAAGTTAATGAAGGGGACAAGCATTTGAGTGGATTCATTTTTCAAAAAGCTCTTTAAATCTTTGCCTATTTAGAAAGAGTGTGTGCCTCTATGTATTTGAATAACTTCACGTTAAACACATTCTCTTTTTCCTTCCTCATCAGATTTCCTTTGTATCCAAAAGGAGGAGAGAAGCTTCAGTTTGAATATGGAGTATATCTTCTCAACAAAAACATAGCACAGGTTGGTACATTTTTGAGATTTTTTTTTTAAATGCAATATCTACCATCTGCTTCATGTCATGGCATGAATCTGCATCTCTGTGGGTTTTCTGTTTCAGCAGCAGTGCTGTTCTCTGTGGAGAACATCTGTGAACTCTTGGAGGTGTCTTCATCTCACTGGCTTTGCTTGCCTTACAGCTTTGTGCTTAAGGATATCTTCTATGGTGCTTCAAGAAGGACTTCCAGCTAACCATGAATTTCTTACACTCAAAATATTTATAATTTGAAAAGGATTTGCACTGTTTTGAGTGTTGTAGATGTATCCTGATATTTTTGTTGTTCTGTTATGCTCAGATCCATTTATCTCATTTTCATTGCTCATCTTTAATTTTGCTATATTACTACTCTGATTAGCTTTCTGTTCCTATACTTGAATAAGATTTTTCTAGTTGCATTTTTCTCAGGTCTTGCAGGTGTGCATGGCTTGGGGAAAAAGAGACTGCTCTAATCATTCTGGCTTCTGTCTAACTTTTTAAGTCACCCTCAACTCTGGCAAACATATGAGGAGTCTTTCTTAGATTTTTAGGCATTTAAGGCCTTTAGGAGTAAAAGACTCTAGGAATCTTTGACTTGAGGTTGTACTGGTGCTGCTAATGAGTTTGTATGTGGTATTCAGCAAATGTTTAAAAGCTGATTTGTAAGGGAGTTTGAGAGGTCACCTAGAGCAATGGCCCTGCCCTTAGGCCATTTCTGCTAGATGCTTGTTTATCTTCCCCGAAAGGAAAGCTTGTGGTCAAAGTATTCCAAGTGTTTGGCTGTTCTTGCTTCTCTTTTAACCAAAGAATCACATATTCCAGTAATCTGCAAAGAGGATTAAATGAACAAACTTCTTTATGTTGAAAGGTACTGCTGGATTTAAGTGTTATCTCGTGGGTCATGATTCTTAGTTTCTAAATTTCTTGTTGCTTCCTGAGCATTCCTGAATTCCTGAAAATTCTTGTTCCTTCCCTGTTCTCCATCTGATCCACATCTATCTTGAAGTGCAGTGTCCAAAACTGGATGCAGTGTTCAGCTCAGTTACCTTCAAGGTGGAATAAGAAAAGGTTCGTGGCTCTTGCTGTTCTCCTCAGTTCATATGTCCCAATAGGGTTGCATGGTCAAACAGTGCTCGTGTGAGCACTGCAAATCCTCAAGCCTCTTCTGTGCAGCAACAAAATAGCACATTCTAAATTTAAGCACTTTAAGTTCATGTTTTATATGTTGTACCTTGAAAGTGTCCTTAAAATGAGACCTTTTATGTTTTTAATTGTGCCTCTGAATTCAGAAAATGGATCTTGGGAAAACTGGAGTGAGAACTCAGCCTTAGCTTCTTCCTATCTGCATGTAAACCTCTCCTATCTTTATTCAGGTCATCTAAAGAAAAAAGGGGGGATTGGATAAATCATAAACCCAAGTGGAGCCCCAGTTAATTATTAGCACTTCTATTTTGGCAGTAAGCCATTGGTTAACTACACCAAGAAAGCACTTATTAGCTTTGCAGTCATTCTTTGGAATACTTCAGGATCCCATTTCTCCAGCCTGCTTGTGAGCATCTCGTGCCATAAAGTGTCAGAAGATTTCTTTAACTTCATCTCAGCTTGGAATAAGATTAATTTGACAATTTGTTTTGACATGACTGACATGGCATTTGGTGGTAGTTCTGTGTCTGCTTATTTCTAGTTTTTCAATTTAATCCATCTTCCCAGTTCTCTTTTCCTCTATTCCTTGTCTTTCTCCATCTCCTATGTCACAACTAAAAGTTTCTGGATCCTTTCACTTAGCTTATTTATTTAAAGCTTGGATTGCATTTACCTTTTCAGGCAAGGAAACCTGAAAAAAAGGTATCTTGCCTGTGCACAGTGTGTTTTGGAAGATAACCTCCAATAGTTCTGAAATGACTTAAAGGCTGAAATATCATAGGATTAAGTTAATTGAGCCCTGCCAGTCTTCAAAATTCACTTAACTAAGCTGTTAATATAACCTAAACTGTGACTCTCTGTTGCTGGTATTGATAATGGTAGCCAGCTGTTCACACTTTCATACAGCGGACTAGTGCAAAAGAGGGATTAAACACTTTCCTTCAAATGATTTGCTAGCTTTATCCTTTAGCATTAAATGAATGCTGACATTCCAGCCTTTTATATTCTTGGTCCTGTGATGTTTTGCAATTTCTCCTTCAGTAATGTGATGCAAGGGTTCTGTGCTTCTTTTTTGATTGAAATTAATAACTTTCTATTTCTTGCAATTTGAGTTAGTTGGCATTTGTGTCTATGGTATTTGTTTTGTAGGAACTATCACTTGTTTCGTTTTTCTTTGACTTGCCTTTGGGATGTTACGATGGTTAAACCTATTGAAATCTGCTATTCTGATCCTGTTCTTGTCCTATTTCCAAAATACTATGAACTGTTCAAATCATGTTTTTTTCAGCCATGTTCCCTTCCAAGTCCTTGCAGTTGGTTCCTGAAATCACTGGCATGTGTTTAAAATCAGGAAAGTAATTGAAGGCTTAAATTAACTATGTATTTGGTTTAGAAAAGGGTTTCCAAGCCAAATTTGCAAAGGGTCACTGATGCTAGCTAAAGTCTATTTAAAGT
The DNA here is from genome assembly GCA_034781795.1 of Crypturellus tataupa. NCBI lineage: Eukaryota > Metazoa > Chordata > Aves > Tinamiformes > Tinamidae > Crypturellus > Crypturellus tataupa. The sequence continues at coordinate 1,338,498 of JAWLRI010001071.1, forward strand.
GGGTTAGTACAACACCAGTGGTTTGTATGTTACTGCTTGAGAATGTATGCTGTTGCATATAAAAACATAATAAAAAGTAAATCAGAATTTTGGGGTCTTCTACTGCTTAATCATGGAAGTGTTACTGAAGTCCATATAAATCATTGTAGACACCTTTGCTTTGATATTCCTGGTTAAATAGGACAGCTTTTTATAGGTCTGCCATGAGGAAATTCCAGGATGAAAGCATTGTGAAAAACCTAGCAGAGTGGGTAGATAACATGTAGAAGTACATGACAGTGCGATAAGTTTTGTACCAAGGGACTCACTTGATGAAAAATCTGTGACTGTTCTTTTGGAGGCTGGAACTGTTGAATTTAAGTAGTTTTTATAAGAATTTAAGACTACTCTGAGGAAAAACTTCCAGGTAAGTTTAGTTCATGTGGATGCAAAATAAAAGTTTAAAACCCATGTCTAATTGAAAAGATATTGAAGGGAGGAGGCAGTTGCTCATTCTCCCTATCTATAGAATCGATCTCTGAGCGAATCCTTTTAAGCAAAGGTGCAGCCTTGCTTCATGCAACCAGTCCTGTAAACTAAGTGACTATTTTGTCCAGAGTTTATTTGACTCGGTTGATTAATTTGCTGAGGCTGCTTTGCAAAGACTGGAGAGCATCTAGGAGGAAGTCTGTAATCTGGAGAACACTAAATCTACTGGAATGTTAGAGGAGGGACTTGGGACTCTGTTGTGCTACCTGAATCCTTCATGAGACTCCTGTGATCAGAGTGGGTGAGAAGCCAAGAGCCCAGGAAGACCTTCGTAAACTTAAATATGTTTGTGAAAGGGTTCCTAAAAGTTTCCAGTTTCACAAGGCTTTCTCAATTTCCCAACACCTTCCTTCCTCGTGATGTTTTGAGGAGCAAGGAGAGACATAAGTCTGAATGGGGAAGAAGTGAGACCAGGTTGATATTAAGTAAAATCACTGAAATGAAAACTCTTTCAGAGATAAAGTGGAATGTTTTAGTAAAGCAGCAGGACAACAACAACGAAAACCACATCTCACACTCTGGAGAATTTGTTTGGGATTAGAAACAGTTCAGTGCTAGCTTCGTAGAACATTTATTTGGAGAAACTTGCTTTGCTGTTACATTCCAGAGTCAAAACAATATGTGTTAATTCTGCGAGTTCGTAATAACTTCCATGTGTATGTGAGCACAAATTGTTTCAAGCCCCATATTTTCTATTTGTAGAATCAAAGTCCTTGCTAAGTTAAGAGTCATTTCTGTTAGAAAATATTAGGTTTGACCATAAATTTCCAGTTAAGATTTTGGCTCTGATTGTAGTGAACACAAGTGTGGTATTTTTAAAGGGAAATTATTGACTTATGTCTAATAATGGCAATGACAAGAACAGAAAAAAAACTGTCATTCCAGAGCATTGTAGATGGTGAATTAGAACACAGTTGCTAAAAGTGGAAGTAAGTGGCTAAGTTCTCATAAATCTCAGGTGTTGGGAGATCCATCAGCAGGTAGCTGACCCCATCAGCTCTCTAGCTAAGTTATTGCTGTGTGTGGAGTATCTGAGAGGTGAGGATTTAAAGAGGTGACATGAGCTCCTATGTTAGTGCTCTCTATAGAGGAATTCAGATGGCCTATGGAAATCTCCCTTTGTAGCAGACAGATTTGAGGAAGATGCTGAATTATCACTGGAATTTTTTTCCTGTGTGTAATAAACTTGAGCTTGCTGGAGAATTTTGTAGCACTTGTAGGAGAATGTTGCTATCACTCTGAATATATGTAATACGGAGCTCAGATGAACTGTGGACGTAGTCCCTGATGAGTTGAGCTCTCATGTCCTTGATCAATAATATTTTCTTTCCCCTCATTCTTCTATTTGCTCTGTCTAGGGGTTCTCATATGTCTTGAAGGTGCCTTGTTCTCTCAGCTGTTGCTTAGGTAGGATGTCCGTGCTGCCTTGGGGAGGAACACATCTGGGGAAAGTGCAGTGTCTCTCACTTAAATCCCATGTAAGTAAAAAGAAAGACAAAGCTCTACTGGCTTCAGTTGCTATCAGCAACTTTCCTGGGCTTGTAGAACCTTGATTGCTTGGCCCTGACTTCAGCTATGTCATTAGGTACGAGGAGATGGTATTAAATATAATGCTTTTTGTCCACTTCTATCAAGGCTAATTCCATATGACCTTAGTGGATGTGGTTTCCTATCCTTGCTGCAGCTACCAGGTCTTGAAAAAGCAACTTCTGAAACTGGACATCAAGTGAACTTGGACTGTTCTCCAACCCTAAGGAAGTTAACCAAGGGGATGTGTGTTGTCTTACTCCAGGTAACGGCAGGTGTTGATCAGTGAGATGCAGCTGGTGACAGTGGATCTTCTCAGACATCTCTGTGTTCAGTGAAGTCTCCTTGACTCATTTCCCTGCATCTGTTAAGTTTTTTTACCAGTTATGTTAAATGCATGGTCAGATTTGCCTCACCACATGAGACTTGCCTTCTCATCCAGTTTTGCCTGACAGCTATTGAGCGATGTCAGTTTGATTATTCCTATTCGTAGTGGCGTGATTTGCTCAGCCCTGGCCAAAGAACAGTTCTGCCTTCATCTGTCAGTTATTAGGAGCAGCTGGACTTCATTTGTCAGAAAAACACATGAACAATCTGCTGTCCATCTCCAAAGGATGTTTATTTTCACATCAGTGCATTAAAGATGCAAGGAGGCACCTTTATTTCCAACCATCTTTTCATGTGTCCAGAGTTGCTGTGTCCGCATGGTGGCAGACAACACTTATGTGCTTAATCTCCAGCAGGTTATTAAGTGGAGAGATTAATTGGAGCGTTGATGTCCAGGGAATGGTGTTTCAGTTGTTGGAATATGAGGTACATGATATTAACAGAAGCATGTTAAAAAAAAAAAAAAAGGAAAATATTTCTTAATGTTACCTGCAATCAGACTGGTATCTCTGATAGCTTCTTGAATCATAGAATGCCTAAGGTTGGAAGGGACCTCTAGAGGTCATCTAGTCCAACCCCCCTGCACACGCAGGGCCAC
>JAWLRI010001071.1:1353641-1367600 GCA_034781795.1 Crypturellus tataupa
AGTGGGAAGGGCGCAGGTGGTGGGTATCTCTTTCAGTCCTGAACAAGATTGGATTGCAGGGATGAGTGACCCTGGGACATGGGAATCGCTTTCAAGGGTTCGTATCTGTTCTCCTTTCTGGTGCACGCCAGCTTTGAAGTGCCAGTAATGGAAGTTTTAGCTAGGCCTTAGAGATTTTGGTTTTATACAGCCTTTTTTCCCACCCTGTGAGGGTAGATACTCATTAGCAAGACAAAACCCTTTTTTGGCTGGGCGATGGTTCAGAACACGTAGGACCAAGTTCTCTGGGAATATCACATTGTTCATCCCCACCCCAGTACCTGCACCTTTTCTCACCTCCAAGACTTAGCATGCATGGTTGCTAATTTTTAACTCTTTAAATTTAACTGTTTAGAATCATTAGCCATTTTTTAAAAAAAATTACTACTTAGTATTTCTCAAAAATACAAGAGTATTTCCAGGGAGTCTAGCTCAAGGGAGAGATTGACTCTCCTTCCATAATGGGGCAGTGCGGTTGGGTACAGGCGGAGTTCAGTGCAGATGACTGCTATTTTGTGGATAATATCCGATTACATATATTTAAGCTTAAAAGCCCCCAACTGTTAAAATGAAGATTTGAAGGAATTCTGCCTTTTTCAGGCTATAGCAGATGAGTAATCCAATACCCTTCACTACAGACTGTAGTTGGCAAAGTGTTTCCAGGATATTCTTTGTTTGCAGCAGGAGAGCAAGAGTATTTGAGGAAGGGATGTTGTTTTTTTTTCTCATTTATAGTTATATTATATGAATTTACACTGCCTGGCTTGTATTTTGTTGTTCACTTGCTGTTCTTCAGCTTCTTTTATCAGCGCTCTAGATGGGTCTTGGCAAAATTAGGTTGACTCTAGTCAGAACTACACTGATAAACATCAACATTTACACTAGCTTAGTTTCTTTTCAAACAAGATTGTTTTACAGAGATGTATTTTTTCGTTTAAAACTGATTTTGAGGAGTTGCTATCTCTGTGCATGGCAGTGTTAATGACTTTAAAATGCAGCCTGTCATCCTTTCAAAGTGTTGAATATGGACTTGAGGACAAAATTCTTTCCTCAAATGACAAGCTGATTAATTAAAAGTCCAATTCATGCCTAAATACCTATTTCAAAAATAATTCTTTTATAAATTCAATGTATACCTGGTGATTTAATCTGAAAGCTTCAGTGCACAACTGACTATTTATTGCTTGTAGTAACTATGCTGAGGCTTCATGCACATGTTGCATTCCCCTGTATTTATAACCTGTTTACACATGTATAGGTGTAAATGGTTTATAAACATATGCCTTATATTCTGTTTCTTTTATGTTGAAAGGGCTTTGCTTGTTTTACTTTTCTTCCTGAATTGTGCCAATCAAACAAATGAGGCCTCCTAACTTCTTTTCCTAACTAAATAAAAATTAGAGCCCTGCTTTTCAACCAAACAATTTACAATTCACTATATGCTCTAGGTATGCTGTAAATATTGGACACCTTTAACCCTCAAGATAAAACATCTCCCTTCTATAGGAGACCCCTTTTTCATGTTTCTATTGGAACAAATTTGACAGCAGCCTTTAAAGCAGCTACTAGGACTTGAGCCTTGCACAAACTCTGTTGTTCTGCCTGTGGCTCTGAGACACCCCTTGGCCCTGTGGTAGGTTGCAGAGTTCAGTGTCTACACCAAGGCGTAATTGCCTTGCGACTGGATCCCTCTGCCTGGTGATTTTTCTGTTGTTTTGGTTTCTCAGGCATGACACCGAAATGATTAATACGTGTTTTCACATCGCAGCGCCTATGATTTATTGGTAGGTCTTGCAGGTCTACAAGCTCTGCTTCCCTCTTCATATCTCTCCTGGCACCTATAGTCTGCTGAGTTGACTTTTCTTTCCCCCTTTCACCTACTGCAAAATATTGTCTGTGCTGTAGGCAGATGAAATCACAATAGCTCTAGTGATTCCTGTGGGCACCGTTATGGAAGCTACGGAATTGAAAAAAAAAAATTATGTTCCGATATCAAGGCTGGATGTTTAACTTGGTTTCTTAGGGTGAAAGGTGATGAGTCAAAGTTGTTATTAAATAGACTCTCCTACTTGTGGTCCCCCAAACATTTTATGTTTCCTTTTGGGAATAATCTTGTTTCCATTTTTGTAGTCTTGGAACCTCACTAGTTTCCAGAATCACTTTCATTAGTTTTTGCCCATGGAAAAAGCCCCGCACTGCATCTCTCCACATACCCAAGAGAGAATTTATTCTAGCTTTTAAGAGACCTAAATTTTGCAGATTTAGACTGCGCATTTTGTTCACAAACACTCTATATTCTTTTTTCGCCTTTTTGCCTTTTTGCCTATTTTGCCTATAAATCTGAATATGATCTTTGAGTCATGCTTGTATTAACTCAAATGAAGATTGTTTCAGTTTCTCTCCCGCTCTTCAGTTTAATTTCACTTACTCTGGGTAATTTTGTGATTACTAATGGTAGGTAAAGAGGATGTTTTTTCTGAATAATTTAGGTGGTTGACTTACCTAATGCTAACAAATACAAAATATTCCTTTGAGAGCTCTCATCTGTGCTCAGAAAGATCTCCCTTGGAGCCCTCATTGAAAAGCTCTGCCCCAAAATACTTACATGTCCAGTGTAATCATTAAATATGTTCCTAAGGTATTTCTTGTTTCATATACTTAATGTTTGAGTTAAACTCTCATAGTGTAATTTATGAAGATCTTTTATAAAGTTCACGTCAGAATGCTTAGCTGCCAAAAGACACAATTTCACCTTAACTTCATGCTGGCAGCCTCTTTTTTTGCAGCCGTGTCACTATTGTGTGTCATTTAACCAGTAATTTCTAAGAAGGTGAGAAACTATTATTGCTTTTTAGCACAGTTGACATGATATTGGCTCAGAGCTGTTCTTGGAGCTTCAAACATTTCAGATGGCCATAAACCAACTTAAACACCTTCATTTAGCGTTCTTACTGCCATGAGGTCATAGTTTGCAACAAAAAAGATCAAATGGTGTTTAAGTTATTTTTTTAAAGTATTCTCATACCAAAGAGCTGTAGTTGTGGATGTTGGCTCTTGGCCAGGCAATCAAGATTTAGTATTTTGACCAGCTGTGATCCAGTAATGTTCCTCAGAGGAAACATTTTGTGGGGAGGAAAAGATACATATTTGAGCCTGTGAATTGTATTCTGTCTTTCATACTGGTTTACAGTTTCTGTGAGCCCCTTGCAGACAGATTAAATAATCACAAGTGAATCCAACTGAAGAGACTTTCTTTTATTAAAACTGCAACTAGATTACAGCTAGGAATCTCTTCACTAGACAAATGACTTTAGAAATATTTATGCACAATATCTCAATCACTTTCTAAATTCTCATATCTACTGTGTGGAGTTTATCTTGTGCTTTAGTTTAAGACTACCCAAACAGACCAATTATTGACTAGTGAGTAATTAATTTTAGGAGAAAACTGACAAGTGCTGTAGATGGCTCCATTGCAGTTGTGTTGTCAGTAAAATTTAAAACCAAGGTAGCCCTATTTATGAATTGGTTTGAGATTTGCATGCAGCTGGAACAGTGAGGTTGATGTAATTCTCTTATCTGTAATGTCCCATAAATCTGTTATTCTCTTCAATTTTGTTTTTATTTTGGAAATCCAGCTTCCTAATAGAAATTTGCTTACTCCTATATGTGTAACTAGCTTTCAACTGATCCAACTTGATGTCTAAAAGGTTTAATGGCCCCATGACAGTTAGAGTATTTTTATTTATTTATTTACTAGTGAGGTTTCTAGGCAATTGGATGTTAATTTTCTATTGCTTTTATAATTCCATGAACCAAGACGCTAATAAGTGTCTTTCTCTAGTTTTTGCCTTGACGGGGTGCTGTGAATTCCAGTAACAATATAGCCTTTTCCTGGAAAACACTGATAGAGCAGCCCCCCTCTGTCAGTTGCTTGTTTTCATGGAAAACTAATAGCAGCCCAGTATTTTTGAACTCTCCTTCTCTGTATATGTCACTACTTAGCCAAAAGTTTGATTTTTATTTCTCGTTGACACCCCCAGGGAGGTGAGGGAACAGGAAAAGAGCCATTGCCTTAACTGCCTGACCCATTGTAGCTAGACGTACTTTGTCTTTATTTTATTTGACTGCAACAGTGATCGTGCCCTGCTTAGAAAGCTCTCGGGATGCTTTTCCTCTTGTGTTGCCTTCTAAACACTTGTCATCCGTTCTAAACTCTCTCACTTGTCTTTCTGCTCAAAAAGAGACATCTAAAGAGTCAAGAAGAGACATCTTGAGGGTGACCGTCCCAATGACCATAGACATCTGTCAGCCTGGGGTTACCCACCCTTCTGGAGGCACCATCTCTCCCTGGTGTCTGTAGGAGTTGAGATATTTATTTGTATCTAAATGCCTTAACTAACATTTGATAAGCAGGTCAAGCCATTCTGTTGACTTCATTCCCAATTTCTCAGCTTTATGTTGTTATCTCTGTATTCTTGACTGAAACTAAAACCAACCCTATCCATATTTATTGGCAGTAACAGATCATTTCAGAAATCTGTCTGTGTATCTCCTATGGCTTAAGCCCTGGCCTTGCAGTCTTAGGTGAGATCCATTTAATTATGCGAAGCTTAAGGAGCTTGGCTACAAGTATTTAAATTCATTAGCTTGAATACTTATATAATAAATGAAGATGATTCCTCCCATATTGCCTTTTGGGACAGTCCTTATATTTGATTTTATTAGAACCTTGGACCTTTAAAATACTCTATGTTAAAGAACTGTGAGGTTATTTTGTAGATGGGTGAGATTAGCTTTGCATTGCTGCTCTGTTTAGGCTGTTGGATCGCTTAGTATAGATCATTCTGCCAATTCAACTGACTGAGGGAAGACTTTTTTGGCCGCTGGACTGAAGCAGTATTGTTCAGGCATACATACTCTGTCAGCTTCAATAGCCTTGTCATAACAAGCTTTTTAAGAACACTTCTGCATCTGCAAGCTAATTAATTTCTCAGCCATTAGCCCGAAAGGCCAAGACTTGCAAAGGAATTTTGGCCTACAAGTTTCCCTTTAGGAAGAACTTAAATTTACATGCCTGCTGGAACCATTTGTATGGGAGCTTCTCTGGATCTAATTAAGATGCTGATTTCACATTGGTTTACGTGGGCACTTGAGCTGCTGTTCCACCCTTGTGGAAAAGCTGCCCTTGTGCCTAAATGTAGTCTGCTGATGATGCAGTCTGGTACCATCTGTATGTTCTAACCTCTCAAAGAGTCTTCACCTAAATTTAAATGGAGCATGTGAAAAACAGCAAATAAAAATGGTAGATATTAGCATTCAGATGGTGAAGAGTTTTGCTTGGGTTTTGATTTCTCTAAGGATGACTTATAATTTTCTGAGAATCTGAGATGCCTCTTTCTGAGAGTCTTCCTCATCTGAGATAGCTGTTAGTCTTCTCAATAAGGATAACCTCCTGGATTAGGAAATAGGAAACCCTTACTAGTATGTTGCCTGTCGTGGATCTGATTTTTAAGTATCAAAATTTTCCTTTGCTTTGCAAAGAATATCCCTTATACAATAATTTCTGCATCTAGCTTTTGGGCTCTTTTAACACTGCTGAGGTGCCTTGGTGAATCCAGACTTGAATCATCTACAAAACAACTAACATAATATATAGATGCATCTGTCATCTCTTGTACCTTTAAAATAAAAACTCACAATATTTCTTTTTTAAACATATATTTTGTATTATTCTACCTGTGCTAATCTTGCTATTATGTTAAATGGGGGAGTTTGCAGCCCTCCTGCGTCCAGTTCAGATTGAATTCACATTTGACTCATCCCTGGCATTTTGATAGAAACCAAGAAGAATTTCATCATGATTTTTGCAGGAGATGTTAATGGCGGAATCAGTTTGGGGAATTGGAGAGATGACAAAATCTGGCTTTTGAGTTTGAAAAGAAGTCTATGAGAATGGCTGAAGCAAGACTGAAAAAAACCTAAGCTCGGGAAAGGGGAAAAATGGGCTGTCCAGTATGCTGAATTAAAGTTTGCAAGTATCCTAACTCAGGTGGTTCTGCTAATCATGTTACACGATTTAAAAAAAAAAAAAAAATACAATTTAGCAATTGGTTAAAATATTCAAAAGTTATGTAGAAAAGTCTCTTCTTGGTGAGCTACTGAGGAGTAATGTCCAAGGCTAAATCTACAGCATTTATGAGCATCTGTGGCCCTTGGCTGCTTTGCCTTGTCACCTCCATGGAGCATGCTCCAAACCTTTGCAAAAAGAGCTTGGAAATGCTACGCAGACAAAGGTTCTATTTAAAAAGGTCTGAAAGCTAAGAAAAAGGCAGTGATGTTTCTGTTGCCAGCTCTGTGTGGTGCCTGTCTTCTCCTATAGGTTCCAAAAAGAGCTTTTCCGAAGTAACTGGAGGTTCTTATAGGAGAGAAAGAAGTTCTGTGTGTGTCTAAAGGGTCAGGCTTGGAGGAAGGAATATGGGAGAAGAATTTAAACTCGGTGCTACTCCACCCTGCCCTCTGAGGATGCTTATTTTGCAGAGGGATTTTTTACAATCCAGCTTTTCCTGCTTACAAAAGGGAGCAAAAAAAGGGGACCCCATTAGTGGCCACTTCAAATTGGTATTCCAGAAATTTTCCCTGTAGGACAGATCCCAAAGTGTTTCAGGTTTTGAGTAGAAGAGAGTTTCTTTCCAGTGAAGCTAGTGAAGGAGACTCATAGAAACATCAATTCAATCTTGGAACGATGTATTCAGGAGTTTGGTAATAGCTCTGCATGTGTATATATTCATTTTTTGGAAGCAAAGTGGATTGGTTACCTAAGTTAATGTACTATATATTATTTGCATATGGTATGGTGATTATATTTGAGAAAGGATTAGCGCAAATTTCACCTTACACTCAGTCTATAATTTCGAACATCAACGTCACGTCCTAGAGGTGTGCAAGTGATCTGTGGTACTATAATAGCAAAATTGAACATGGAAATTGAGCCTGTGATAAGCTCGTGTTCTATAATAACATTTGTCCAAAGAGCTCTGGAGCCATTGGCATAGAAAAGCAGAAGATTTGGCAAAAATAATTCTCTGCAAATAGCAAAGTTAATGTGGTTTTTCTCCTTTGTGCGGCTGTCAGGAAAAGTCCACTGCTGGAAGACCCCTGTCTTGGAGGATTTGGCCACAATTACCCTTTGAGGAGCTTGTGATGACCCCAGTACAGGCCATAAATACATAAATATATAAGCAACAGTATTCATAATGCACAGCTTGCTCCTATAAAATGGTGTTAATAGTGAGAGGTAACATAACGGGGTGGTTTCTTAGGTGATCGACTGTTCAAAACATGCAGTTTTGTAGATGTCCCCTCCACGAGCTTAAGGATTTTCAGTAAAAACTGTCCTCCAGGGTGTCTTCTGTAGCTAAACACACGGCTTTAAACTGATTTGAGGTTTTAGCACTTCAGGATACAAGCGGTTGGCCAACCACAGCTCCAGGTTGTGATAAAATAACTGCTTGGGTGTTTGCTTGAACATCTGCATTGCTCGTGAGCGAGTTTATCCTTCTCTTCTTTTCCTACCAGCGATCGACACCACACGTCCAGTGCAATTCCCGTTCCAAAGAGACAGAGCTCCAGCTTCGGCAGGTTGGACGTCGGCTTCTCCGGCGGGCTTCCTTCTCCGGATAAAGGACTCCGAAAACGAGCCAGCACGGGGAACGAAAGACAGTACAAAACTCCCCCTCCCAGCTACAACTCTGCTTTAGCACAGCCTGTGGCCATTGCAGCCTGTGTAGAATTAGACAAAAAACCTGCACCGATATCTTCTTCCTTAGATACCTCTATGGACGCCTCGAAAGAAAGCAGCAAGAGAGGAGGGGGTTTATGCGGCAGTTTGAACGGCGAAAACAGGAGCCTAAACAATCCCCGAGAGGGTCAGGAGTCTTTCCTGGTACCTCCTAGTGCAATAAACGGGGCGCTGCTGCCTGGGGAGTGCTCGGGCACCGCGAGCACCGAGCAGCCCTGCGAGTACCGGCCCTCGGTTTGCTGCGCCGTGGAGCAAGCCGAGGAGATCATCGGCATGGAAGCCACCGGCCTCGGCGCGGGAGAGCAGCTCGAGGACTTCAACTCCATCCCCGTGGAGCACGCCGTGGCCGTGGAGTGCGACGAGCAGGTCCTCGGCGAGTTCGAGGAGTTCTCCCGGAGGATCTACGCACTGAACGAGAACATGTCCAGCTTCCGCAGGCCGCGGAAAAGTTCGGACAAGTGAGCTCGCGCGGGGAGGTTTTGGGGTAGCAGACGTTGAGGAGAAATCGGTGATCTGGAACAGAGATAAAATTGCACTTATTCTTTATATTAATTATGGAAAAGAAAAGCTAAAGCAATTTCTATGGTGTTAGACAAACGGACTTGTAACCGAGCACGATAACACAGGATCATGGTATATTCACAGCCCAGGTAAATTTTGATTCCGCTTCCAGTCTTATATCTAGTATTTATGATCTGTTCAGTTTTCTTTTTTGAGAGTCCATTGTTAAATACTTTCCTGGAAAAAAAAATCTAGTGCTAATCAGGCCTTTCTGTGAGTATTTGTTTATTATTTAAAGTTTATTTTAATCTTTGCAGAAGAAAACAAAGTTAATTTAAAAATACATGTATAGCAAGACCAGCAGACACCTCTTTACTTTCTCCCGTGTACTCCTGTGGGTTTTTTTTGAGCAGTGTAGTTCAGTGTTATGGAAATACCATGAATTTGCTAGAACTGACCAGCTTTCTCTTGGCTGTGCTCTGTAGCCTTTGAAGGTGTAGTTTGTACTGATGGGTCTTAAATTGGTGGTATAAACTGGCCAGAGAAGGAGCACCTGTGTGATACCTGTGGTTCCCTTGCACCTTGTTAATCAGACCATTCCCTCCTACCAGCTGACACCTCAGTTAGGACTAAATCATCTCTAATTTCTTAATTTTAGGTAAAAACCTTCCACCTGACCATTCCATGCTTAGGTACAGCATTTCCAACCACAGCAGAGGCCTAACAAATGCACTATGTAAGTGGGGCTCACCTGTCACATTCCAAGGTGTCTTAGGCAATGCGGTCTGAAGCATTTCAGACGCATTCATAAAAAAAAAAACAGACTTGAAATGCAGTCATCACTGTGGAATTAGGTGACCTGGTTGAATCACTGCACCCCCTGTAGAAAGGAGGCACTTAGTGTTATTCATGGAAATTAATATCCTCGTAACGGTGCCATCTGTACTTTGAAGGAGGAAACTCTCAGCAGTTTGCCAGAGATGCAGGTTGCTTTTTTAGGTAGGTTACCACTGGCACACGTGTTCAGCTGCACTAATGGGAAAGCAATTTGCAGCCTGCTTTGCAGTTCCTGGTATTTGTTTGGAGTTTGGATTTCATTGCTCTTGCTTTCTATATTGTATACCCAAGAATTTGGGCTCAGTTGTGAGCTCTCAAATATAGAAGAATATATATATATAGCAGAATAAAAAACACTTCATCATGCCTGACTTTTTTTTTTCCCTCCCTAGTTTATGCTTTTTCTGAACCAGTGACCTAGGCTGTTTCCTAGCTTCACCAAAAGGCTTAGCCTAAATTAACTTTTTAAAATGTGGATTTGTATAATCTTAGCTATCCGTTGTCGAAGCAAGATGTGTGTGTGTGAAAACCAATATGCATAATAGCACTGTTTTTAGGATATGCGTTTTCCAGGTAACAACTTAATGATTGTACTGCAAATTATATTCACATTTCTTAGCTTTTAACGGTTGTGTCCGCAGTTGGGTTATTGGATTGAGCTTTTTTACAGCGATTCATTCTTTTTGGTCTGTTGCAATAAGATGCGCTGGACGGGAGCAGTCGCAAGGAGATGCCCCAGCTCTGTAGGACACGGAACACGATTCCAGCTGCAAACTTGGATGTGATGTGGGATGTGCCGAGGAGAAGATAGCTGGGAAGTTTTCACCAGTTCTGTCACTGACATGGTGAGAGCCAAAACCAAATCCCTGAAGCCAGCACAGCTTGCTGATGAAATGGGCATGGAAATTAGATACTCTGCCCTGTGCCTTTGTCCTCTGCTAGCAGAGAATGAGGATCCAGTGTAATTCCATATACTTTCCAACAGCACTGTCAGTTTTGCACATGGAAGGGTGGAATCTGGCACGCTCAAAGCAGCACAAAACTTCTGTTTTTTTAATGCTCACTAATTGTCCTTTACAACAACAAGGCATTAGCTTGCGTGTGGTGGTGACTTCTCAAACCAACCCAAAGAGTAGCTCTGGAGTCGCTCTGTTCCTTAGAGCAACCCACGAGATTAGGTTCACAGAACAGCAGCAGAACTCCTTTTTTTTTTCCATTTTTTTTTCCATTTCTCAGGTTGCACACAACCAAATGAAGTCTAGTTTTCCTCCCCTCACCTCGTTCCTGTTTGAGCCCTGTGCTTGTTAACGTGGCAAACGCAACTGTTCACTCCTGCATTGGTCTTGCAGCGCTTCGTGATGGGCTTTCCACAGAGATATCTTTAGTAGAGGTGGTGTTAGATGTCCCCAGGTTTCTTTTCCATTTTTACAGCTTTCTATACAGAATAAATATGAAGAGGGACAACATAATGGGGTTATTAAAGCATTGGCAAACTTATTTTTGCTGTGAATGGATGGGAACTGTACAGATTGCAGCCATCTCATGACTTTTTTGTGTTTTTTTTCCTCTCCTTGTAAAAATAGCTTAGTGGGAGGGAAACAAATAGTGAGTTTTTAGGTGAGATGATAGATCACAGTGTGCTTTAAACTGTCAAGAGCCTTTCAGTTCCTGCACAGCTGCGACATTGTTAAATGTCTGCAAATGTCTTCAAGTGGAGCAAACATTTCATTGCAATCTCTTCCCCTCACCAGGAATTCCTAAGATTTTTTGAGAATATTAGTTTTGGAAGATCATATCCCAGTATATTTTTATAGCGAGCAAGACGGCGTTGGCTTATCCTTGCTTGACCAGGTATTTAAAATAGACAAAAAAAATAAAGTAAAAGTAAATGACACGTTGAAGTTGCATTGGTAATTGTGGGAAAGCTCATTGGTATTTATAAAATAAAACTGATTAGTATCTCTGAGGCTCTGTGTCTTCTGTTAATGGTCCTGTCATAGACTGCATTGTCCGTGATGTTCCTGTTGGAAAGTTTGGAAGTGGAGGAGGAGACTGCACAAAACACAGCGAGTCGCTGGTGGGAAGCACTATAAGACCAAGAGCTAAAGGGCCAGTGAAACAGGATTGTTTCTTTTCATTTTTCTTCTCTTTTTCTCACCCAATCCATCTGTCATTGGAGAGTAAAATGCCAAGGCGCTGACTGTAGCGCTCTAAAGCTGAAAGGGGAAGATGCAGGAGAGAAATTTTCCTTTATCCATTCTGCAGTGTGGCACAGCTTGAATATCACTGCATCTCAATAGTGTGAAAATTCCCCTGCTATGAGGGGAAAAGGTTTCTATTGAAACATGTACCCGGAGGTGCCACTCAGAAGGCTTGACTTGCTCTAGATTAACCATGGGCTTTTTTTGTAGTCTGTCACCTTTCAAATAGAGTATTCTTGGCTTAGTAAAGTCATTTTTTGCCTTAGTAAATACTATTAGTAACTTCTTTTAATGCCAATTGAGAACAATTCTCTGTTTTACCTCCCCAAAAAACTTCTAGTAAGCTACTGCGTGTAATTTCCAAGAGTTCTTTCAGTTGCTGGTTATTTTGCTCTTGGCTTATTTGATCTGTAGCAAAGAATTAGAGGGGAAGAGGAGGCAACAGGGTTGTTGCCTTGGAGCCTAGGTAGGCAGTCAGCTCCTAAAAGCTTCTCCTAAAATACCTGTATCATTAAACTAATAATAATATTCTGCTCACTGGTCCCTCTCTTCTCCCAAAAAGCAAAACCCTCCAGCTGGCCCATGAGTTGCTGCAAATGTTGCCAGCACCAAGAGCTTCTGTTTTCATGTGAGACTTGCACGTGCTACACGCAAAGCATATGCAAATACATGCAAATTGCTAAATCAGGCATTTCTTGGGGGGGAAAAAAATACCCTGCAGCAAAAAGAATATCTCCTAGTATTGCAGGATGTGCACACGCTGCTTGGTGAAGCTCTAAAGAAGGAATCTGTTGTCTTTTTTCAGCTAATGCTTTTCTGGTCTTATTTTGAGGAGCTGATTTCAGTTGTCGATGAGAGATTAGAGTAACAGCCCGGGCAGAGTTTGAGGCCATGATCAACTATTTTGCTATTTGGGCTTGCAAGTGGATGAAGGGCTTGTTGCTTCATTGCTTGCTAGGCTTGTGTCCCCATGGAAGAATTCATCAGAGGATGAATCCCTTTAGGAACCAGAAAGGGAAAGACTTCAGCTCTCAGGGGGTTTCCATGCAGCGTGAGCCTTCTCCTTGTCCCCTCTCTAAAGCTGTCTGTACCTCAATCAAAAATAAGGTTTCTTGTGATCCTGGCTTGCAAACATTTGGTCTGAAGAGCAGGAAAACCACTGCTTTGGTGACTGTTGTGTGTTGACATCCCTTCAGAGCAGGGAGAAAGGCAGAAACAACAGGACAGGGGGAGCTGTGGGTCAGGAAACCCTTTGTGAAATAGTATCCATAGGCTGAAGGATGATCTCTTTTTGTGCAGAGGCAGCGACTGAAATCAGTGCTAAAGCTTCACCCGCCCCCTGTTTATTAGTGATGCTTGTAAGAAAAAAAGAAAAAAAATTAAAACCAGAATAATACATTTGCTTTATTTCCAGAAGAAGTTAATTTTGCACCATTTTCAAAGAATAGTGCGTATAGGAGATATCCTATGGGTACTGGATAGGTTTTCTTTACCCTTTCTCTGTTGTCATTCTATTTTTTTCTTATTTTCCCTTTCATTCATCTCATTAGTTCCAGAGCAGATATTTACTGTGCATTTACAAACCGGTGATAATTTCTCTAGTTTCAGGTCTCTCCTCAGCAAGCATTTCTAAGAGATTTATCAGGATGCTCTCAGGCTTTTGCAAAACCACAAGCCATCACCAAGGCTCGAGCTTATTCCCCTCAGCCGAAACCGCATCTCGGTGCCTAAGTGCAAGAGGAATATCGTGGTCACGAAGACCTGCTAATATGTGTGTTGGGCAACCACAAAAGGGGCCCAACACGTACTTCTGGGGCAAGCCATGAGATCAGCACGTGGAGAAGAGCCATTGAAACGTAAATCTTGTGTAAAAGATGTACCCTAAGGTCTAAATAAAACTTACTCATTTTCCATTTTTCATCTGCATTTCCTGCTGTGCCTAGACATGGGTTATCTTGACCATGGTGTTTGGCCACAACTTTACCTAGCCTATTATTTGCACTTTAAACCCTGATGTTTCAGAAATGTATGGAAAGGGTAAGGACTCTTTGGAGCCCTAACTTGGACAGCTAAAAGCTCCTCTTTGTTTTAGTTTTACTGCCTGGCTTTGGATTTCATGCTCTTAACATACCAATTGCAACTCTCAATTTGCAAATCCCTTTTCCAGGACACTGGACATAGATATATGGCAAGTGCAGCTCCACGACTTGTAGCAGCGACTGCGTTTGTGTATCTTTAATAACCATTTTTCCTCTACTAGCAATGCTCCCATGCTGGTATAGGCAGAAGGACCCTTGTTGGCTCCTCTCCGAGTTGTTTTTATAACAATAATAGAGTGAAATGAGTAAAAGAGATTCCTCTCAAATGGTGCAAATCTGAACCAAATCTGACTCCTTTTCTCCAAGAGGCTTCTCTATCCTTTAACCATAACTGGTTGCAAAGCCTCCAGGGGAAGGTTTTAGAAGGGAATCGCAGGGAAGGCGGCATTAACTGGGGGGATCACGGAGCACTAGAGTCTTTAGCAAAACACTTTATTTGGAGAAAACGGCCACATTCTGACTTGATGGGATCCTGATTCTT
>JAWLRI010001071.1:1367700-1393553 GCA_034781795.1 Crypturellus tataupa
GGAGCACTAGAGTCTTTAGCAAAACACTTTATTTGGAGAAAACGGCCACATTCTGACTTGATGGGATCCTGATTCTTGAGTTCTGTTTTGGAGTGGCTTTAAAAGAGGAAAAAACATCATCCTGGCTTCTCGCCATTGCTAAATAGCTGATATGGAGCTTGTGAAGTGAACAGAAGTTCCCAGTGTCTTTGGTGGATTCTTGGGAGTCTCCAGTCCAAGGCTGGGTCACAGGGACTGTCCTCACACAGGCATGAGGTCCCTGAGGGGATGGGGAGTTTGGACTGCAAATTTTGAGTGCTGGAATGACCCAAGCGGCAGCGATTTAGATGGGCTGATGGACGTTCAGTCTCCCAACGCGTCTGACAATTCCCGAGCTGTTTGCACAGTTTCTAAGGAGGCATCTCCAGCCCAGGAAACCCTGTAGAAAGCTGAGGAGAGCCCAGAGGAGAAGCGGGGTCTCATCCCCACCATGCAGGAGGCTCCTTTCTTCCCTAGCTGTTGTATTTCCACACGGACAGAGTAAATCAAGGCTGTTCTGGGCTATATCTGGCCCATTTCAGTCCGGAGCTCCTGACAGGTGACCCCAGGGTACAGTTCCATGCTCCCGGTGCTTATTTTTGACGTCCTAAATCCAAATTGACGTTCAGCGCTTGGATACACAATAAGTTCATTACGGCTAAAACCCTCCGGCTGAGGGATTTCCTGTTGGTAAGTCTTGGAAAATCAGGATCCCCAGTGGTATCGGCCTGAAAACGCTTGCAGATAAAATTCAAGCTAACAAGTTGTGCCGAAATGTTTTTGGAGCCTAAGTGGAGCTCTGTTTTTGTTGCTTTATCCTGGGGCTGGAGGATGAGGCCCCGATCTCAAGGGAAATTCATTAAAAACAGTGGAAGAATCCACAGTTTCGTGGCTAAGCTCATCTGAGTGTGCACATATATGTATATTCATGTATTTCTGAACCTAAACTATTGCCTCCCATCTGACTTTATATAGAGCAAGAGGAAAAAAATGCAGCACAAATAGCTAAAACTGCCTGTCCCCATCATGATATATTTTGATCATGATGTATTTTTTTTGTGTATCATCTCCAATTGATCCTTTCTGAAGCTTTGCTGCAGGGTATGGAATAGCTTTTGGGTTTGGCCTTCCTACAGTTGCACGGGGACAGAGTGCCCAAGGGAAAGCAGACGCCCTGGTAGAACATTAATTATTTTCAGACTCCCAGCCTTGTCCTTTGGGAAAGGATATGACAGAAGTGGCCTGGGGGACTGCACAGCTCGGGAAAGGCAGCAATTTGCTTTTCATTCTCCAGTTTGTCTTGAGCAAACCCCATGGGGCTGCTGGATGCTTGAGGGGACTTGGAACGGGGAGAACCGGAGGAACTCGAAGCTGGTTTTCCAATGAGACAAGGGGAAAACTTGAGCATTTCCAATCGTGAAACAGCTCCAAGAAGGAACTGCCTGTGTAGAAACCAGCAGGGCCATAAAGGACCTGGAGGAAAGGACCTCCACCGCTCACAGGTGGAGCAAGAGGTGAGACTGCCATGGAAGATGCGTCTCCTGCAAAGCATTAACCAGATGGGATGTGTAAAACGTAGCAAAAAATCTTCTTTTCCAACTGACATTGCTGAAGATTTGCCTGGCAGTAGTGACCGTTTTCAGTGCACTGAAGTAGATACACCAGAAGTGCCCTATGAAAACATAGCAAGTGGGTTGGAGAACATGAGCTCCAGCAAAGGGTAAGGAAGGTTTAGCTTAAAGAAGAGACAAGAAGTGAGGATGGAAAGGTTGTCACACCAAAGAAAAATGAGAAAAAAATTGCAGGATGCACTGGTAAGTGGCAAGAAGAAATGGGCACATTCATTCACAGCAAATACTCTCTTGGATGGATTTTAGGGAAATCGTCATAACTGTAGAATCAGAATTTAGAATTTGAATTAGAATTAGAATTCTCAGAGAACCTGATTCAAAGGATACTGTAAATTTTGCCACTGGAGGGGCTGAGCAAATTGCTAGAGTTCGTGAGGTTGGGAAGACCAGGTTTGAAGCTAATTGAGTAGATCTGAGGTTGGTCGGGGTCTTGTGATGAGTTTTAAACGTCTTCGAGGATGGAAATCCCACAACTTATAGATCCCTGCTCCAGTGCGTGACCACCATCACAGGGATATTATTCCCCCTAAATCTAAGGAGGATTTCTCACGTTCCGGGTTGTACTTTTTGCCTCTTCTCCTGGCATTATGCACCTCCAAGGAGAGCCCAGTTCTGCCTCCTCTGCACCGCTCCAGCAAGGAGTCGGGATGGAAGTGAGATTCCCCTTGGCCCCACCAGTGCCAAACCAGGGGATGGAATCCGACCTGTCCTGCTAACACTGTCCTAGTTGTCATGAGGGCTTTAGGACCCCAGGACCTTTCCACCAACCTATCTTCTAGCTAGTGAGTCCCAGCCTGTGCTCTCCATCCCTGGGGAACATCCCATGTACTGGGATCCCATCTCAGCAGCACAGGTTGGTCTCCAAAATCCCCTCCAGCTCCGTGTTTTTGTTCATCTAAACTGTACATATCTGCAACTGCCTACGAAATCAATACAAATCTTGGGAAAATGTTGCTATTCTTTCCTCCCTTGGCAGTTTTTAAACTTCACGCATCTTAAGCCCAATTAATTTGCTGCTCCCTGGAAGTGCAGCAGCCTGTGTGACTCCTGTGAGAAGAACACACGATAAAATCAGGATTAACATCTGTAAGAGCAGTGCAATGGCTGAAGACGATACGGTAATTTTTTCCTTCTGAAGTGTGGGGCCTTCTGTAAAAGTTCAGCCATGAACTCTGGAAAGAAACCCATTCAGTGCTGGACTTAAAAACAGTTCCTCACTTTTGCCTGTTTCTCTTCATAGCTATTTTTTACTGCCACAAATGAAAATCAGTTGCTTCTCCTATAGACATTTAAGTATGCAGAAGTAACAGAGATGGAGAATTCCTCTGGGCATTTCCAAGTCTCCTAGAAGGTGATGAGGTTCTTGGTGGCCATACCATAGGTGGCCTTCATCCATAGGACCATCATATTCTTTGGGAAATTCTACTCCTATTTTTTCTCCAAATGGTGTGTTTTTTGCACTCACATATATTGTAAACCGTAAAGCTCTGGAGGAGGGAGTCAAGGGCTCTGGCTGGTGCCACATTTCTCGGGTGACAGGCTGTGGGGAGAGAGATGGGTTGGGAACAGGAATCTGGTTCAGCTCCATGGCGTTTCCATTGGGTCTCGGCTTATAAATAGCTCAGGTCACCCCTTGTGCTTCTTTCTTTGACACTTCTGTAAGGCTGAAGACACTTTGCGTTTTATACTTAGAAACTTTCCTTTTCTGGCTTCTCTTGTCTTCCTGCCTGCCAGGAAAGTCCAGCAAGAGAATCAAAACGTTGCCTGTTCGGATTAACTAGGAGTCTGCCAACACTGAGCTCTGCCCAGGCACGGCCTGGAGGACATCTAGGTGTTGGTGTGAATGCCCGAGTTGGTCCTCAAGTGATGAACGGGATGGGAACAGGGTTTCCCTTGTCCCAGGCCAGCCCAAGCATCCTCAGCAAAGAGGAAGCCAACAGAGAAGTTGAGTTGGGGCAATGCTTGCTTAGAAACTCCTCAACTTTACCTGTCATCCTAGACACCTTTTAGAGACAAGGGAGAAAAATGAGCCTTGTTTTGTGCATTTGGGATGCCTTCTTCGGGATGAGGTTAGTCTTGCTGAGAAAGGGATATATTTTTTCACTACCAGCTATAGAAGGATCTTGAGAGGAGCAGCATGCATGAAGCTGCCCCTGTAGAGCCATGTCCCTAGCCTCTGGACTGCCCTTTACTTCAGGGACTCAATTTCCTCCCTTCTCCATCGTTACACTGTGTCTTCCCGTGTCAAATAGCTCCCTCAAACGAGCCTCCAAATTCTGATGGAGATAATGCACCAGCAGAACCTGGAGGACACGGTTTGGTGACTGAGGAGTGAAGCTGCATAAGCAACTCTCCATTTCTTCTGTATTTCTCTTATCCTCGAGCTGATGAGCAGGGTGCCAAGCCAGGAGGGCCTCTGCTTGGTTTGGCACTTGCTCAGTGATCATCTCCTCTCCATAGCGTTTCATAGACCCACTGTTTCTTTTGGAAGGGTTTATCAAGACCAACTTCTTATATTCCAGTAGGCTCTGAAGATCTGGGCACTACAGATTGTTTTGACACTTGTTGACTCTTTGGGCCAATTTCCTCCCCTCTTCACACTCCATTCTTCCTCTCCTCTCTGTCTATCCCAACTGCAGATTCTCCAGGGCAGGAAAATATCATTCAAAGTTGTGCTACAGCTACCTAGCACAGTGCTGACAGACTTATTTGTTGGCTTCTTCCAGGATAATCCTGCATTGGCTGTTTCAAGGTAGAGCGTGAATATCTCTGCTCAGCACTGTGTTGCCTGGTTGGGTCTTTCATTTCTTCCTAATTGACCATCTCAAATCTGTGCAGCTCATCTTGCCAGCTGCCCTTCAGTCCAAGCAATCCATCTCTGCATGACGGGAAGACCTGGGACAGCAGGATCAAGTCCCTTTCTTATGGTAGCTACGTAGGTTGAGTCCTCTCTTTGAGGCTGTTGCAAGGACAGTAAAGCACTAGAATAGCTTTGGGTTCGGTTCTCTTCATTTGTAAGTTTAAAACCTTGCTTTGATGGAGAACACATCTTTCTCTGGTGAATTTTTAGTAGTGCTGGTGGTAGTTTTCAACCTTTTATTGCAATGATGAGATGAGATGTCCCTAGTACTTGCTTGGGGTAAGTTAGTACATTTTCTGTTATTACGTCCCCAACACACAGAAGTGCATCTTGTCTTCACCAGTGCTCTGGTATCTGTGTCAGGTTGCGTCCCTCTAAGTAGAAAATAAATAACAGTAACTTCAAGATAACTTCATGGCTTGGAGAGGGACAGGCTGGCAGTATGACTAATGTCAGTCTAGAGACACAAGATGTGGAAGTCAAGAGCAGAGCATGAATGGACTGATTTATCCACCTTTAGTATGTGGCTTCCCCAGGAAGGCACAGATTTCCTCTCCAGACAGATCAACTCTCTGGTGCTTCTACACAGCCCCGTGTTCCCCAGAAAGGTCTGTATCTACTGAGAAACCAGTCTGTCAGGCTGTAGAGATTATTACTGCATTAAAAGCTGTAGCCTTGGCCTGTTATTATTACAGGTGTGCACCTGCGTGTGGAAAGAATTTAGGAATTAAAGAGGATAATGTGGAAATTGTTGTGGTCACCATGTAGAACAAGTAGATTAGTGAATTTAACCACAGAGTATGTGGTAAACTGGTGTGGTTTTCCCTGTTTTCACAGCTTAGGGCTGGATTATATGGGCCGATCTATCTTTTTTTTTTTTTTGTGGTTGTTGTTTTTAAGACAAGGCTGAGCAATCTGATACATCAACGGAGATGGCCATGATTTGAGGAGATATTAGACCAGTAACCTCCAGAGGTCCTTCCAACATCAATTATTCTATGATTTATTTCTCATTGTGGTACTAAAGGGAACAACGAGCACCTACTGCTGATACAAGTATTTGGGCAGTTGCAGTCAGTGGAGAAGAGCCCAACTGGTGGCCTGTATTGATTCCCCTAGGAATCAATGCTGTTTGTCTTCATTAATGACCTGGATGATGGGCTGGAGTATGATCTCTGTAAGTTTGTGCATGATGCCAAATCAGGTGGTGGAAAAATCAATATGTGATTCTGGAATCTCCATTCTTGGAGATGGTCAAGACTCACTTTGACACAAACCAGAGTAAGTGGATATTACTGCATGTGTCTTGAGCAAGGAATTGGGCTCTACAACCTCTGGGAGTCCCATCTGATCAAAATTATTATTCTGGGATCTGCAGTGTGGCTAATGTTGTTGGATAAATTTCACTCTATAATGAATAATCCTTTCTGTATGATTATTGTGCTCCTTCCTTGAAACAAGTGCTGTTTGGTTTTGTCCCTGGGCCCTTTGGGGAGTGATCTAGAACATTTTTACTTAGCTGTATCCTCATTTTCCCCTCAGTTATAATGACATGAAAGGGTGAGAATACGGAGAAGGGAATACAGGAAGGAGAAGACTTGTTATCATGTTGCCATGGACATCTGAGCGTTGCAGACTCTTCTTGCCTCAATGTGGTGCGGTTCTTGTGAAGCAGAAGTTTTAAGATTGCTTTGGATAAAACACAGAAAAATATGCCATGGGGAGCAAAGGAAGGAACAATTTTTCCTATCTCTTCCATGTTTTTTGAGTCTTGGAGCTTTCTGTAAGAATAGTTTCTTCCAACCCTATCTTTTCCCCTCCAAAGTGACAGGATAAATAAGACCTTGGGAAGATCTCCTTCATGGGAGCACCATGCCACTTCAGAGGTGGCAAAGTATGGACCTTTGAGCGCTTACACTTAATCAACAGCAGTGGGACAGGGTGTGTTATGTCTAGAACGGGGAGAAACGCACGTTTCTGGGTTGCTGTTAACCTTTGGAGCGGGCTGAGGTGTTTGCCAGCTTTTGTTGTACTGCGGCGACGCTGAGGTCTTTGCAGAGGGGTCGGCTCGAGTGGTCGTGTTGCTGAAATGCACGAGTTGCCTTCTCCGTGCCAGCCAAAATAACGGCCTTGGCTTCTTTTCTGTGGCAGCTGCTGGCTCCAAGACCCGTCTGAGAACAGAATTGGAAGAGCCAACTTGTGCTGCCCACCAGTGACACCTCCTTGTCGAAGAATTGCAGAATGACAGGAATTTGCTGTCCGTGCCAACCAAGATGAAACGTTCTTCCATGAGGTTTTATGAGGTCGCAGGCCCTGGAAATGTATGAAAGGGAGAAAGAGCTGATCATCAGACAGGGAAAAACTGATGGGAAGCAAATTAATGCCATGATAACACTAAGGAAAACTTAGAAACTCTTCTGAAGACCTGGGCTTGATTGTGACCTGGCCGAGTGAGGAAGCACAAGTCACTGAAGCCAATGGGTTTGCAGAGCTGTCCATGGGAACCCCAACTGGTCAAAGTGTGCAGGAACTGCTAGGAAACATGGACACAAAGTGCAAGGAGCACCTGGATGTTCCCATGTGCTTTCCCTAGGAGGGATCTGTCCTGTAGGGTCTCATGGTACCTTTGGGATCAACTGGACTATCCTAGCTCCTTGCATCCTGCTCTTCAGCGAGTACTGGAGGGGACAGAGCAGAGAGGAACAGCTCTCCAAGCCCAAGTCCATGCATAAGCATCTAATTTTGGGTGTTCTGGCTCCAACACAGAGTCTGAGGAGCGTGTGGGGACACCCCAGAGCTGGCTCTTACTTGAAGCTTCCATCCCCAGCAGCCAAAGCTGATGCCTTTCCAGTGTTGAGTCTTTTTCCATCTATGTGACGTGTCAGGACCCAAATTTCCAGACCTGGCTTCCATTCCAGGGTCTTATTCCTGAGCTGCAGACCCAAAAGTAGTAGCCCATAGCTCAGTGTGATCTTGAGGTACCAGATGCTTCCCATGAGCTGGACAGAATAAACAGAGGCAGCATCTCAAGACCCTGCATGGCCAAATGAGAGTCACCAGAGCAATATCTCATCTGGGGCTATTGCTGCCTGCTTTTGTACTTAGGCTGTGCCCCATTGCTGCTGAGAAATCCTGGGCAGAAAGACAAGTAACGGTGCAAATGTGGAAAGAAAAATACAAAATGAAAAAGAAAAGTGTGTAGTTTTTGGTGTTTGTTATGTTCAATTTCCCAGAATGCTGGAAAATACAATAATCTTGCTGATTTCAGGCAGTTTTTGAGGACCGCCGAAAGAGCAACTTGAACATTGGAACAGATTCCGTAGAGAGACTGTGGAACTTCCATTCTTGGTGATATTTGAAAGCCACTTAATGTCCTGGACAACACGCTCTGGGTGACCCTGTTAGTGAAGAGGGTTGAACTAGATGATCTCCAGAGGTCCCTTCCAACCTCAGCCATTCTGTGACTTTTAGAAATAATCAATGTTTAATAATGTTCACTGGAAAATCACGGAGTTCTGATAGAAACATGATACTTCCTGAAGGATCCAGTTTGAGCTATTGGGAGAGTATGGACGTGGTTTTCCAAATGGATGGCAGCCTCGGCTTTTTGCTGACCTACAGCAAGTTTTACACCTGAACTGAAGTGCATTCCTGCATAGTGGTGAAGTCCAAGGACAAATCTCAGCCACAAATCAATCTCTCTTCATTACTGTTGTGTTGTTGACACTAATGTTTCTGTGTCTTGCAGAGCCTGCCTGTGTCTTGAATGACTTTCCCTGCAAGATCAGGTTTATTCTCAAAAGTGAGACATATAGATGGTATTGGGCTGCTTAGCAGAGAGGTTAATGCCTACCTAGTTTACAGAGACTCCCTTTATCATCACTGAAGACAAACAGACATTTTTACTCATTTTATTCTAATATAATTGCTTAAAATAGGTAAAATAACCAACTTCAATATATTTATACCATGTTTTTAATAGCTTTCTAAAGAGAAATGGGGTAGACACAACCGTGCATCTATGCAAGTATTTTTTTTCTCTTTAACTATACATGCAAGATGTAAATGTCCAAATACAGTCTTTTTGCTGTACTGGTATGTGTCGATGGATGTAGATAACCTTTCTCCATAAAAATATACACAGTTAAGGGTAAATTTTTCATTGTCATCTCTAGCTTGTATTTAACAATTTTTTCCTTCTTTTTTTTTATGGGGTGGGAGGAGAGAATTGCTGTGAGTGGAGAGAGCTGACCTGTGTCTAACACGATATTCCTGAATGTTTTTTATTATTTTTGAGTAATGGCACTGTTACTGCGCAACCTCCAGCAAGAACAATTTGCAAAGTGTTGCAGACTTCCAAATGACCTGACAACAGCTTTCCAGCCAAAGTGGTTTTGCAGGGATCTGTTCCAGCATTACGGGACTTAGAATAAGGAAGGCAAAAAGGCATCGGAGACCCATGTAAGATTCCCTAATCTTTGAGCTTTTAATGTTGGTAAAAGGGGACTTGAGATCTGGTCCTACAGCCTCTTACATAGAAAAGACCTTCTCTTTGGGGCAAGAGAAGCTACATGTGCTCAGTGCTTCTGCAAATGCCTGAAAGTGCAGTTATGAGCTCACCTTTATGATTAACTTTGATAGTTTTTTTATCCTTGGCCATCTACTATAGAAGGACTGAACAAGGGTGTGGAATTGGAGCAGGCAGATGTGCACTTAGACCCTGAGTGCTCAAAAGATGGTCACACCAATATATATATTGATACCTCTTTAGTGGGCATCACTACAACACTGTAGATATCATTCCTATCCAAAGTCTTCATAAATTCATTTCTTCCTCCTTCCCTGGAGATCTTCAAGACCCGTTTGGATGCTGCCCTGTGCCATGTGCTCTAGGTGGCCCTGCGTGTGCAGGGGGGTTGGACTAGATGACCTCTAGAGGTCCCTTCCAACCTTAGGCATTCTGTGATTCTATGATTCTATGAATTGTCCTAGGACTTCATGGGATTCAGGTCCCTTGAGGAACCAAGTGGGTGAATGTTCACGTGAAGAAGCTGAAAAATGTCCTGAACGTGGATCCCTAGTCCACGACCAGGTTTTAAATCCGTTGAAAGCTAATTGTGAAGATTTATTGCAAAAGCCTCCAGCAGACAGGCAGGTCTAATGTGCAAGTCCCGTGCCGTCACGCCAATCCTGACAGAGACGGGAGAAATTGGATATGCTGTTTCAGTGAGCCCGAGTGGAACCCTAATGTTATATTAAGGCACTTTGATGGTTATCGAAGGATTTAAGAGGGTTTTTCTATGTGGGTGGGAAGAGGAGGCTGTAGGGGAGGGGAAGAACAGGTTTGTGGTGAGCTGAAGTGGAGAGAGCTGATGCTGGACGCACAGGAGTGATGGGCTGATGATTGATAGGCGTTTTTCGTCTATAATGATGTAGTGATTAAACAAGTCCACCAAGGACCTGTGCCTGCATATGCTGTGAGCTGTAAAAACGCACTCTGGTGTCACCACGGGCTGCCATGGTCCTCACGAGAGGTCTGGATCTCCTTCTAAATGGCTACAACATATTGTAGGTCCCTCTTGGTGCCAAAAGCTGAGAAGCCAAAGAGAGACCAAAATTTCCCTGGACCCACAAGGTTGTTTAAGCAACATTATCTTATTCTCCACAAAGCAATGCTGCAAGATAGCCAGATCTGTCAGTTCCCCTTGTGATGAGACCTTCCTCCTACTTTCCTCTGGAAGGAGTAAAGCTGACTTGAACCATTATTAAAATACGAGGGAGGCCCAAGAGGATCATTAACCGAGAGATCTTTAATAATTGCTACCTCCTGCTACTCCACTTGAACCAGGGCTGGAGCAGAGCTCAAGTACGTTCCCACGGGGCTAGAGGTGCCATGTGACTTAATTCTCCTCGATATTTTCCTAGCCACGTCACGGGCTTCCTTGGTAATGTTATATAGCTGAGAAAGAGCTTATTATTTGCTGTCAGGGGGCAAATAACACCAGGGCATCTCTGAAGATGTCTATAACGTATCTGTGCAATGTGAAAGTTAAAATAAATCAGTAAAAGAGTTACTCTCCTGAGGACAATATGCTGTAAAATATTTCATCAGAAGGCCTGGATATTATTGTGCTTGTAATTAATCTTCCTGGTAATAGCAGGGCTGGCTTCTTCCCGCCGTGCTATCTTGCTCAGTGTCTATGTTGGCCGCTAGATGTCGGGGGAAACCCTCTCCGGCATCGTTTTTTTGCCAATAAGGAAGTTTTCCTTGAAGGTTTCCTGAGTTTCGTTGTTCATTTGAGGGCCAAGAAAACGCCTGGTGTGTTTGGGAATCTCTGCAATCTCCAGCCGGAGGCATTCAAGCTGCAAACGTGACCTGTCTCCTCACTTCTGTCCTCAACGTGCAACCCTTGATGACTCGGTGCATCCGAAGTGCTGACAAAATCACACTCGCGGCTCGGATCGCCTTTCACCCGCCACACACAAATCATCCTTTATCTCTACCCCTTTCCAAATTTTACCTGGGTTTGAAAACTTGGCTTTCCTGAGCATTTGCAACACTTCTGTTCTCAGATCATCACGTTGCAAATGTGCTGAGACCTGATTTTGATGGCCAGCGGGAGCAGTTAGTGTCTGTAAAATGAGTGGTAGGGACAAGTCTTATGCAATGAATACAAGTCCTAAGAGGCCCAGGGCTCAAAATGGACTTTGGGAGCCTGTGGTCACGGAAAGGTGATGGGAGGAGATGCTTGGAGGATGGTTCTTGCATGCAACGAGTCAGGTTTCGTGCAAACCTATCACCCAGTCTGAGCATGAACCTCCTCCTTGGGAAGGTTCAGATTCCTACGGTTAAAGAATTCATCAGGAAGGTGCTAGAGATCCCAATGTCACTCTGGGACTGCAAGGGGCATTGCAACACGTTTCCTTCCCGCAGGGGGAAGGGGTAACAAAGGCAAAACGTGCGTCCCACCGAACAGAAATGCTATTGAAACGTTTCCTTCTTAATCAGCCCCTTCAGCACCGAGTTTCCTGACTCTTGCTCAAGAGCTGATTGCTGCAAATAGCCCTGCCACTCACAGCGGTGACCTGCTGCGGAGCGCGGGCGCTCTCAGGACGGGCTGTGTTTGCAAAGGGGATGCTTGAAGGTAAAAGGTTAATGCAGGAGGACAGAGAGGGGTTCTCCGACATTTGGAGCCGATATAAGCGCTCTGCATGCGGTGTCCCCTGGGAACCCTTCCTGCCCTTGGTTTACCTTCGCTTTAGCTCAGCCTTTGCAAGCTAAAAGTGGCCTTTGTTCAGTAAAAGCAGGTTAGGGAAAGCTTATCCCTAGGTCACGGCACATCTGGGTTCATAAGTTTCCTCCCAATATGCAGAGTCGTTCCATGGGAGTCTGAGAAATGTGTGCCTGGGTCTCCTTTGGTCTGAACCGACGCAGTAGGTGCACGTGTTACTGCAACCAGGAGATCTGCTTTGCAGAACACAAATGTTCCCTTGCTGCTCTGCCTTCCCTCGTGGTGGAAGTCTCTTTCTTGGAGCTTCTGGATTCGGGACATATATAGCAAGGCCTAGGAATGCCATGATCTTGGGCATGGAGAAAGCTTCAAGTCAGAAGGAACCTCAAGGACCACTGAGACTGATCTCCTGGAGAGAGGCATAAGCAGGTCTATAAGGACCAGTCAGTTTATACATACATATAAATAAATATATATAAAAAATACATTTTTATATATATATATATATATATATTTTTTTTTTTTGCTGCAATTATACAAAGGTAATTATCATGTTCCCTCCATGGTCATCTTTTCTTTAGGCAGAACTGTTACGTCAATCTTCCTTCATACAATCTTCCTTCTCCTACATTTTCAGTGTTGATGGTGTTTAAGAGTGTTATGTCTCAAAGGTAAAGTTGGATCATTAAGATGAAGCTAAGATGAAAGAGGCTAAAGATGACTCCCCAGACTAAAATAATTCAGATCTGCCTTTCTGTTCTTTTCTTTCACTTTTCAAATAGGTATGAATTAAAATCACAGAATTTAGTTAAAAAGATACTTAACTTTTTCTTTTCTTTTTTTCTTTTCTTTTTTCTTTTCTTTTTTTTCTTTTCTTTTTTTTCTCCTTTTTTCTTTATTTTTTCTTTTTTCTTTTCTTTTTTCTTTTCCTTTTTCCTTTCTTTTTTTTCTTTTCTTTTTCTCTTCCTTTTCTCTTCTTTTCTCCTTATTGTTAACCTGAGACACAGGATAGCAATTGTGTCTGTTAACTGGCTTACAAGACACAGCTGCCTTCTTGCCCAAGCATGAGATGTCTTCCCCAGAGAAGCAATAGTCTGTCTCGTCGCTTGGATCTTCTATACCTTTCTTGAAAACAAAATGAAAATCACAGTGCAAAATCACAGAATTGGAGCAGAATACAATAACGACCCATTGTTATACCGCACGACTCCTTGTCCAGTTGGAATTTCTCCAAGAGTCAATTGGACTTGATGAATGGTGGTAATTTCAGAGCCAAGCAGAGTATCAGGATTTACAGTTTTCCACTTCATCTACATGAAGGAGAGGGAAAAAATGGGGTTTCTAATCAGCTCCAAGTCAGCAGCCTAGACCATCTCCTGCAGCTACCAGGTGGTGAGGTGTTTGCAAAGCAACTAATCGCATCTGCAACAAACATAAACCACTATCTAGTTTCCCAAATGCTCATTCATTTACTCATTTCACTGTCCAGAATAGTAAGTTATACATCGTATGCTGAAGATGTTGGAAAACAGGTGACTCCTCCAGCTATATTGAAAGAAATTATGGTTTAGCATGATCTTTCCTACAGAAACTGTCTTTGCATGTGGCATCCTTACCATGAGGAGTTTCTTTGCTATTATTTCTTGCTTTATAGCACTAATATAAAGACAGTTGCAATCATATCCTATATTGCAATCTCCCCTGTGATGTAATGATTAATATCGTTGATATAATTCCCTGTCCTCATAGCAGAAATGCAAAGGTCTTTGGATGCCACCATGACCAAATCCTATTCAGACAGACTTCATGCTTGAGTTGGACACATGAGAATTAATGTGCTCAATCTCTCATGGCAGATTGAGCAGAAATCATACGTTGTTTTGGAGAAATTGATAACATCACGGGGGGATGTGATTTGTGTATGGTTTCTGGTTCTGATGATACACCTTTACAAGAGGAACTGCATGTCTGTGAGACCTTTGAGCTGTCCTAACACTCCATTCAATGACTCTTGTATTTCTGGTGCTTTTTGGGGCCCTGGTCACCAGTTGGGATCCCATTGAACTCTAGCTCAATGGTAGCCCTTCATCGCCAGGAGTTACGTCCTCTGGATGTGTCATAGGGAGCATGGAACCAGTCCCACTCCTCCTGATCCCAAAGAAACTCTCTGAAATTCCTATTTGTGCCCCTGGATGGGAAGAGAAGGGGACAACTGTGGTTGACACTGATGTCCCATCCACGAGGGAGTGATGCATCCAGGCAGTGCATCCTCTAGCACCTGCAAGGAGGGCAAACTGGTTTTCTGTTCCCTGCTCTTCTTATTAGTTTATGTGCAGTGGGATCTTGCAATGGTTTCCTTTGCTCAATATCACCTTCCAACACCCAACCTGGTGTTCTGTTCCTGCAGGAGATGCCCTAGCTCTCTAGATCACCCCACAAAACACCGGGAGGACTTCAGGGTTGGCTTCCCATGCACAGATGGGAACAATGAAGGGCTCAAGGATGAACAAATATCTTCTGGCCTCCAGAGTTAACCAGGAGAGGTCTGGGGCTCGCGGCCGTGGTGGGAAGCGTGTCTGGATCTTGGCCATCCCGGGAGCACGTAGCCAAGAGCCGGCTGTCACGGTTTGCAGTTTCCTTGGCTTCAGGTAGATCTACCGGGAATGCAATATTTGCAGCTGCACAGCAGAAACCAGACCGGGGCAACCCTCGTGCCTGAAACCGCGAGCTGGTTTAGAACAACACCCTCTCCAGAAGAGATGATTTAATAACAATAATGTAATAAAGCAACCGGAGGGGTTTGTTCTGCCTGTTCCCGGGGCTGTGATTCGGTGCACATTGTCCCTGCACATTGTCTGAAGCAGTCACCCATTAAGTACCTAATTAATCAGAAACCTGGGTGGACCCGTGTTTCTATGATGAAAGCTGCAAAGAGGGAGCTTTACAGACCTTTTTCTTTTGTTCCTTCTTTATTTTGAAAAGGGACGTAGGTTTTTCTTTGCACTAATGATTATTCTGGATCACCTGCAACATTCCCTCCTCCAGCTTTCTCTATCACTTCTCTTGCTCCAAAGACAATGGATTTATGACTAGGAATTCACAAAGAGGAGACAGAAAGCAGAGCAGGAATGAGATTCAAGTCTTACTCTCCAGATCAGCTATGCAAGTCAGGCAGGTGCATGGATGCTACAGGTATCTTTGTGTATCAATTGCTGTTCAGTCAAGAGGAATTCAGTGTGTCCCAGGTGGTAGGGTTACTACAAGCTAGATGATCACCACGTGTTACCATGCATTATAATGTTCTTCATCCATTTTCTTCACTTTCACTGCCTGGGATCTCAGCTTCTTTTGTGTTCCAGTATCTAAATATCTTAAACCAAAATACGACCAATGTTCCCACCTGAAGACATTTCTCTGCTTGGGAAGGATGGATGAGTTGAGGTCAAGCCAAGGTGCTTTTGAGGGGGATCAGAGTCTCCGTGGAGGCATGTGGCACATCTGAGGTTAGAGCTTTAGGGGAGGAATGAGGTCCTGCCCTCCTCCTGATGTCCTATAGCGCTTGCTTGAGGAAGGACTGTCTTTTTTAGGACATGGTTATAGAGCATCTAGCACAAGACGCACTTGACCCAGCTCTGGGCTCTTAAATACTTCTGGAATGCAAATGACAGCAATGCTAATAATGTCAATAGGCATTTTGCTGGCTGACGAGAAGCAGCATCCTAAATACCTGCCAGAGCTATAGGGGTTAAAAGATAAAAAAAAAGTCCTGGGCACTGTAATTGCTTCCATGCACTAGTGGTAAAAGGGAGGAACCAAAAATAACATCAAGTATAGAGGCCAGGAAGCACAGGGGGAATAGACGGTGCAGTAGAGGCTGGACCAGTCAAAATCGTGAGTTGGCTTCTGCCTTAGTTTTTGGATAAATAGTTATAATATCATAGAAACAGTGTGCAGTCGTGATGGTCCCATTTTCAGAACCTCACTCTCAATTTGTTGCTGTATGTATAAACATACAAGTTAGTGATTTGCTCTTTTTTGGGTGGAAACTCATGGAGACCCAACTTTGAGCAGAAGGTTGGGTTGGAGACCTCTAGAGATCCCTACCAGCAGGTCCTGCTGTAATTTCAGGATGCTCACAGTTTGAAGAACAAGATTTTGGACCTACTTCTGTCTGGTAGACCTTGAACAATGAATTTCACCTCTCCCTTCCACAAAGGTCTCGTGAGTCCTTCAGGACAGTAAATACCTCTCCCTGTCTCCCCGTTTGAGGGTACAGATCTCGGTGGGAGCCAAGGTCCTACTAAAGTATTCATGATTGATAATGATGTTATGCTGGAGGGCCAGCTTATCAGGAAACACCACGACGGGAATTATGATCACCATTTAAAGGCATTTTCCCCCCTACCTCTGGTGGGTGATCAGATTTCAGGAAACGAGAGCCGTCTTGCTGCCTTATTATGAGAGATGGATGCTACTGTTTGGAGCATTGGCCCATCGATCTACTTCGCAACCACCCTCTCTCATTGGGGGAGCTCTGCTCATTTGTGTGGAAAAGCTTCCCAAATCTTTCTAATTTACCTTGTTTCCTTCATGGCGGTGGATTTATCTCCGCTTTGCAAAGCATCGTTATTTATTTCCCTGAGCTTTCCCTTCTCAGCGGCAGGCCCTCGTGCATGGAAAGATGGATCTCTATTTTCTTAAATGCTCAGGCAATTACGCTCATTCTGCAAGCGGTCCCAGAGGGGAGCTTTCTAGTCAGCCCTGCCTTTGGCTGCAAATCCTTTTTCAATGTGGCAAGCGCCTGTGGCTGACCCCTCTTCAACCCGGACCGCGTGGTTAACACTCCCTGACCCCCTGCCAGCCGCATATCAGCAATCCAGCATCTCTGCAGGCTTCCAAATGGATCTCTGCAGGCTTCCAAATGGGTCTCTGTGGGGTTTCCAGCCCTCTCCCTGTGCCTTCCCTTGGGTGAGATTCATCCCACTGTGTCCCTGGATAGACACAACCTCTTGAGCACGCAAAGCGGGGCGCTAAGAAGGCTTTGGATGAGGCTTGTTTGGTTTCTCCTCCCCTTTACGGGCATGTTCCCTCACCCACGTCTCTTATCAGCTTGGCTCTGCTGTGATATTGGGTCCCTTTCCTGCAGAACAGACCTACCCTAAACTGCCAGGACCAATTTTAATCATATAAGGTCACTGTGTCCTTATCGTGCAAGCGCCTTGGCAGGGCTCTGCGATCCTGATGGTTGATATCAACTGTATTTACATCTCTGTTTATTTTAATTTACCCAAGAGTTACATCTATCCTCCAAGCTTGCATTTCCTTGCATCCCCTTAATCCTCATCACTGCGGTCATCTTCACTTCTTCTTTCCTGAGTGCATTTTGGGTTTAAGTCGTCTGGTTTGCTTTTTACTTGGCTCTCTTCAGAAATGTTTAAGCCTGTTGGCCACTTTAAGCCAACGCAAGGGAATCGCTGATGTGTTTTGTGAACACAAGTGCATTAAAGCACTCCCAGTGGAAGGAAGGGCTTAGGTGGGGAGCAGCATTAAGTTATATAATAAGAAGCTCATCTGCTCCCATCCAAACGAGCACTGAGGTCAAGATCAGGTAGGGCGATCCAAATCACCTGCTCAGAGGAGCAGACACCCTGTCCAGGCTCCAGAAGATCCATCGATCCCATGTCCAGGTGTGAAGCCCACCAAGGTGTGTCAATGGAAATGGATCTCTGGAACACTTTTTAGGCTGTCAATCCATGTTAACTTGTGTCTCTCTCTATATTTTATATATAACTTTGTTTGGGTGCCTTCTGGAAACACATGTGCAGCCTTGTTCCTAACTGTATATGGAGCTGCAGCATCTTCTCTCTTGGGTTGCCAGATTCAGCCCCCTACTAAGAAGAAGCCAAACCCTTCTCAGACATCAGAAAATCCAAGCAATCCAAGCATAATTGCGGGGGACCAGGTTCATTCAGGCCCACTGCTCATGGAAACAACTTGCAGCATTTATAAGATTTGCTGTTCAAACATTACAGCATCCAGAGATGCGACCAATTAACCTTAAAGTAAACCGAGGCAGGACACGGTTGTTTCAAGGGTAAATAACACAACTGTCTCGTCGTGTTTCCTGTCTGTGTTTTATATCTAGGAGGACTGGTGTGAAGTCACCAGGCAGGTTTTTTAAATTATTATTATTATTAAAAGGCCGGCTGCCGTGGTAGACATAAAAGAGATATCATGTTCATTGCTCATTCCTTGGACTGCGACACACATGTTCCAGAGCGAACACATCCCACCGCAAAGGAATTTCCAGGCTAGTTAGATTGATAAATTGGAGCTTCCCCATGGAGACTCCCGTTTCGGCTTGGTGAGAGCCTGGTATTGCAGCGAGGGATGCTGCCCACAGCCCATGCGAGGCACGGAGCCGGGTGATCCCACCAGGGAGGTTAGTTTGGATGTCTTGGATGTGTGCCAGCATGTGGGCTGCATAGTTTTTGTATGGAGATATATGTGTTTTCCCTTGCTGGAAGGTGCAGGAATGCACAGCTGAGGAAGGACCTGCTCCTCTCCCATGCCCTGGTGAGGAGCATCCCGTGTGCTCCCCTCCTGCATCCCTGCATTATCCCAGCTGCTTTCCCCGGGTGGGAATGTATCGGGAATCACACTGATAGAAGCAGAAGCTGCTCCCATGGATGTTGTGTTTTGCATCCAAATGGAGAAACCAAAGGTTTCTGCTGCTCACCCGCTGGCCTGGGGTGAAGCCCTGCATGGTGTTAACGCTCTCACAGAGCCTTCCTCCCTCCAAAATAGGGGCTTTTCTGTGCAGTCCAGGTTCAGAGCTGAACACGACCTCCTCAGTGCAGTCCTTGTTCATACACTGCCGTTTACTACTTAGAGCACGTTAAATACGACCAGGTTTCAGCTGAGCTTTTGCAAAAGGACACAAGGAAACACGTCTTCCTTGAAAGGGTAGAGACTCACGGCCTGCAGTCAGCCAAAAACATTAGTTTAAGAGCACTGGCAGCAGCTTTAGAGCAATGGCAGATGTAGGCAAAGGTTTTGATTGCACAGGGACACGTTTTTCAGGTCAATGAAAGGAGTCATTGGCATTGCTCATGCCCTAGGATCAGTGGAGCACAACTTGGTCATCTGAATGAAACACTCCTAGAAAATGAACAAAGTTTCTGCTTCTTTGGGTGTTTTTGTTGTTTGTATTTTTTTTTCTCCAGTGGAGTTATACTTAGAAACCAGCTATATGAGTAATATGGTCTTCATGCGTCTATCAGGAGGTATATGGTCTTATCTCTTCCCATAAGTAAGTATGGAACAGCAGCACAATTCAGTCGCACCTAAATATATATATTTTTTCCAACCAATACTATTTCATTTCCTTCCTTTCCCCTGCTAATGGAGATTTGTTAGAGATACAGACTAAAGGACGGCTGAGGAACAAGGCATTTGGGGCACAAAACACAGAAGAATGAATTAAATTTCTGTTTTATTGTTCACATCATCTCAGCAAGCAGGGTTTATGTGAATATTCACTACAAAGAGACAGAAAAAAGAAAAAAAAAAAAAAAAGAGAGATTTCTGCTCTCTATTTCTCCACTTCTGATGTCCCAGGCATTAACAAGCTCTAAATGGTAGTGTATGGGGATGTTTTCCTGGTGGATCAGTGTTTAGTATATTTGCAGAGTGGAGGAAAGGGTTAAAAATATTGAAAACTGGGAGAAAGAAGCCAAAAAACCTTGGGGTAAAAATATGTGGAAACCAGGGGGGTTGAGAATTTGACCTTGTAGACACACATGACACAAATCTTTCCTGTCCCTGCACGAGACAAGCATGACTTGGACACCACGGCTGGGATGGGACCAGAAAACCCTGGAGCACTCCAAGGGGGATGAAAACGAGCGGGACACATGGATTTGCTCATCTACAAAGCCTTGGCTGGGGATGTAAGGATTCAGACGAACTCTGCGGCAGGCGGAATACGCCAGGCCAGCATAACAAACAGCGGGAGATGCAAGTGCAAATTCACTCCGGCATCGTCCTGCCAGACTGCGGTGATGAAGCTGAGATCAGCACGACGGTGGTGGGTATTGGAGGGGGAAGAGCAGGGAAGGGAAGAGAAGACAAGACGAGCTCAAAACGGCTGCAACACATAGAGGGGAAGCAAGGGAGTAAGAGAAGATATGATGGAGATACGATCAGTCAATCAATAAATACCTTTTCCCTGTTGTGAAGGCTGGGAGACACTTGAGACTTGCTCAATCTTGGCCATTGTGAGGATTGGTGAGGATGCTCACAGCATCCTGCCATGCTATGAGCAATGGTAGCAGTGCACCCTAATATCTAAGGATTTGTGTTTCCTACTTGGATTTCCTATAGTCTACTAACCATGAACCTTGCTGAAGCTTTTCCAGTGGTCAAGATGTTCTGTTTTCTAGTATGGACAGAAACCACCCTACCTGCTTTTCCTCAGCGGGGACTTTTATATTGTTTCTCTCTTTCTCTCTCCTTTCCTACTTTCTTTTCACAAAACATGTTGGAACTTATGTGCTTCAGAGACTGCAGTTTTTCTGTCAAATTAATTGGGAATTGGTGAAGTGACTCAAGAATTGCTAGAGGAAAAGCAGACAGTCAGTCATACAGATACATACTCCCTCCCACACACTCAGAGAGCGATTACACAAATCTCTTCTTCTTAGGATGTAACAACTCACTCCTTCTTCTGTCAAACGCTGGCAGCATAGAGGAGTTGCAGTCCTCAGACCTGTAGCGCATTTCTCAGTTGTGGAGTTGCTATATTTCAATTTCCCTTTCTAATATATATTTTTTTTTCAGAAAAAAATCTTGCAGCCCCTGAGACCATTCATTACTTGTAATTCCCTCTCCATTTGCTTTGGGGTGCAGCTGGAGAATTTGTGAAAACAATGTAAATAGGGAAGATTCCACATTCTGAAAGGTGTAGGTAAGAGATGCTGGGCATGCCTGTAATCTCTGGGGTGACTACTGGGGCAAAACAGAGAGCCTCGCAAGAAGGTCTGTTATTTTTACAGCAGATGCTCAGCTGCAAGTAGCTAAAGGAGATGAATTTGCGCACATTGAACGTCCTTGGACCAGCTCAGACACCTTAGACACCAGCTTGGCCTGTGATCTGTCTCATAGATGGAAGAAGTCCCAGGATAGATAGACCTATTGGAGAGGAATTCTTGCACGATTTCCTTATTTCGTATGTTTTCTGCTGTGCAAATTAAAAATGACATTGCTAATTTCCCCACACAGACTCTCTGGACCTCAGAAAGACACAAACTGCCATGATCCACCCTTCGGTGCCTGCATCATTGGACATTTTCCCTCCATTCAGAGTAGGAAAATTCAATCACTGGATTTAAGAGGTAACCAGAGGGAATAGAGGGGAGGCAGGGGAGTATGTATGAGTCCATTTACACCCTCCATGGACTTAGCCTGAAGAAATGACTCTCCTTTGCCCCAATTGCACCCTCTTTGAACAGAAAGGAATCCATCTGACCTCCTCCCAGAAGAGCCTGGTCATCAAGATTTCAGCTTAAAAACAGTTGTTTCTCTCTCTGAGTCATGCTTAAGTGTAAAAACCACGACATTGTTTTCCATTGCTTTTTTATTTTGGCCTAAGACAGCACTGCAAAATGGTACCTCTTTTCAGGTGGGAATAGGCCCAATGTCCCCTTTGGATCTGAAAAGCACCTATGTAGACTCACAAAGAATATGAGTATCCCTCACAGGGCCTTACTCATGTCATTGCGTGATTAGTTTCTCAGCAAAGAGCCTGCCCATATGTTGTAGAAAATATCAGTTGCAAAGGTAACCACGGAGCTTTGCTTGTTCTGCTGTGATGGAAGTGGATAGAGAACCAGAGTTTTAGAAAATCCTGTCGTGGAGCAGTCTTTGCCTTTTCTTTGTAGCCAAAAAGTCTTATTTGGCAGAAGTTCCCAGTGAAGACCTGCTGATGGTAATGGGTACCAGGACAGGGGATGTGCTGCAGTAAATATGTCCCTCACAGAGGTAAAGGGTGCCAGGGAAAATGGAGCCTGGAGCATAAAACTTGGAAAGGATCTTTGCTGAATTCAGTTCCCTGCACTCACAGGCAACATTAACAGGCTGATGGGGAGGTTGTGGAGTCTCCATCCTTTGAGATATTCAAAAGCCACATGGACAGGGGCCTGGGCAAGCTATTGTAGGTGACCCTGCTTGAGCAGAGCGGTTGGACTAGATGATCTCCATACTCCCTGCCAACCTCAACTATTCTGTAGCTTTGTAATTTGTGATTCTCTGAATCTAAATTCCTAATTGGGTCAAGTACACCGGATGCTCCTTTCCCTCTCCCACAAAACAGTAGAGCCCTTCTCACTCTACAGCATGTGTCAGTACCAACATACTAACTCTAATGTGCCATAGGAGAAGAATAAAAGAGACCAGGACATTTGCTGGTTTCTGAGGTTCCCACAGCAAGAAAGAGACCTTAGGCATGAATGTCTAATGTCTCTGGTGAAAACGTGCTCTCAGAGAAGCCTGTTGCACAAATGTTCTGGTTTTGCAGTGCTCCCAAGGGAGGGATTTTTACTGCTCAAAGACACCAGCAGATCTAGGAATGCTTAATCCACAGGGAGAGGGACTTTTTATGAGTTTATGCGGCACTAGTGGTTGGGTCCTGCTTGGAGTGTCTGTGGTAATGTGATCATGGTGGACTTGGGATCTAGGAAAGGAGTTTGGTGGCTTTCTGCATGTGGGAATGGGAAGATTCTCTGCAATGCTTTGGCTCTTCCAGACAGGCTTAGCATGTTCCTGAGGGAT
Organism: Crypturellus tataupa; assembly: GCA_034781795.1. NCBI lineage: Eukaryota > Metazoa > Chordata > Aves > Tinamiformes > Tinamidae > Crypturellus > Crypturellus tataupa. Next base: position 1,390,272 of record JAWLRI010001071.1, read on the forward strand.
GTTATTCCGCTTGGGAATGGGAGAAGAGGGCTCCCCTTCACATAGACCAAACCAGGGCTGTGCTGGAGCTGCCTTGTCCTGCTGCATCCTTGGTCTGTGAGTCTGTCCTGGGAGGTCACCAGATGAAGTCTTGGAACTTTTGGAGGTCTCTTGCTTCCTTAATTTCTATAAAAATAAAAAAGAAGTTGGGAAAAGTAAAAAAGAAGTTGGACCAGGTCACAGTTTACAGAATATCCTTTTTTTTTTTTTTTTTTTTTTTTTTGATATTAGAATGATTTCTCAGTGGGGAACTTTCCCATAAAGCCTCCCCAGGACTTGGTCATGGATAGCATTAAAGCAGGTGTCTTTGCTTTAGGAGACGACGGAGCTCCCATGTGTCTTTTGTGTCCGAATGAGTGTAAAGTTGCCAGCAGGGCTCCTTTGGGCTATTTGACTCCTCTCCATATGGACAGATCAACCTCCCCCAGGCAGTGCCTCCCTGCAGGGGCGAGTTGAACAATCCCTGGAGACTCAATCCATGTTATTTAGCAGTAAAGGGGTGAAAAGGAATCCCCCTTTGATTCCCAAATAAATCCACATCTTCAAGCGCACAAACACGCACCCCTGTCCTCTTTTCTCCTCTTCCTCTGGGCAGAATTTCTGCAAAGAAACTTCCATCCACTTTTACCGCTTGATTTAGAGCGCGCAGTGACGGGTCGCTGCATCCCGGGGCGAGGACCGTCTGATCCTCTCGCACCTCCGTCCCTCCTCCCACGCAGCCCCTGAAGGAGCTGCTTTGAAGACAAACACCCCGCGGCATGTGCGGAGTAGACTGGCTCCAAGCACGTCGAGAGAGGCAGACGCATTTGTCGAGGCCGGGGCCCCACGGGGCAGCTTGTTGTTCACTCAGTATATCACTCCACAAGGACCGCAACATGACAACCCCATCATAATATTTGTGAGGAATCGCTTCCTCAGCGTCTTGTGTTACACTAACATCAACGCTTCAGCGTTGCAAAGGGAGACGGCGGATTACATGTAGGTCAGAAAACATAACAATCTAAATTCCTCTTTTTCATTAAAAAATAACAACTTGCACTTAACAGATTGTTTCATTACAGTGGGAGCTTGGGCGGGGAGGACTATCTTTGCTCTGAAACAGATGGACTGATATTCATAGGTCTTCACTCCACTTCTGGTACCACTTTTAAAAGACAGCAACACTTGTCTCCCATGCATGGACCTTATCCTAAATGCTGGAAGGAATCTCACCTGATTACTGATAATCTCTGTAGAGGCAAAGGATGCTGTTTACTACAGGTCTTGTCCTTGTCACAAACTGGTGCCATCCTACTGTTCTGTCCCACCATGTCCAAGCTTTGTCCCCATGTTTGGAGGTGTTCAGGAACCTCTTGCATTTGGAGATACCTTTATGAAGGCACCACAGTTACATCCCTGAATCCAGGAATATCTTGGTTGCTTTAACATAGATGTCTGGAGTCATCTCATGCATTGCAGTACATCCCAACCAGTCTCCAGCTCTCTAGAAATGTTCCCTGCTCCCCATGTCCTGGATCATGGCTGTCAGCTACAAGGTCCATGGAATTTCATCAAGTGCCTGACTTCAGGCATGTGGATCCACACCAATGGATTGAAATTTCTAAGCATTTAGTGATGCAGCCCCAAGATAAATGGTATCGAGAGAAAGTATCAAGAGAAAAACCTCCTTAGGAGATAGGGGACTATCTCCATATCACAAGTGAGAAGCTAATCACATAAAATAAAGTGACTTGCCTAAGAAAAACAAGATGCCTGTAACAAAGCCAGAAATTTAATCCAGGTCTGCTGCATTTGATTTCTTTAATTCTTTGATATTCTTTCCTTTGGTCGTCCTTTTTTCCTTCCATATTCATGAAGTAATGAATAATACAAAAGCACACATCAGCAAAGGTGCATAAGTATTTCTCTTCCAAGATTTATGTACTTCAGTGTGCTGGAGAGTATGACCCTAAGCGACTGACTGCCTTTCTGTAGCATCTCCTGTTCTGAAATAATAGCTCCTAAGCTATCACAGAGTTCACCTAGGTAGTAGTTGACTGAGAATTAAGATGTTACCTTGCACTAGGTCTTTCTTTGCTTCTAGCTGTGAAGTTTTATTTTAAGACAACAAGAAATGCTACTGCAAACTTTTGTAGTATTGCATCTCCTAAGAGCAAGACTGCTATGGTTTCCTCTGGGATATTTCTTGTGCAATAGTGGAGAGTGGATAGGAGGAACCAGGGGACAAATCCACTATACAATTGTGCTCTGACATCTGAAAACATGAAAAAGTCTGCTTTTCTACAGAGATCCAGTGCAGAATACTCAGCTCTTACTTATGTCTAACTTCTGTACGTGGAAGTGTGCCCTGGTGGAAGGCCCTCAACTGCTCCCTACATCTCCCTTATATTTGCCCCTGCATTTAATGTTATTTTTGTTCCTTGTCCCAACCTGTGGGGTATGGACAGATCTAAAGGACAGGCACTCCCTAAGCACAGTCGTTCATCTGCTGTGAAAGGTAAATAAGTCATCTTGACAAATTCAGTTGTCTTTAGCGTAGCTGTTGATATCTGAGTTCATCGTCTAGATGCCTGTTAGGGTCAGTGAAAAGGATTAGCCTCACCCTGGTGTTACTCATCTAATCCCTGACCTAAATCAGATGACCCATTGCTCTTAAACTGCCTGTTGTTTCCTTGAGTATAACAGAGTCCGGACCTGAAGGGCTTCATATCTAGCTCAGACTTGAGGGCCTCATCTGCTGCAAGTTGATGCCCTAGGACTTCCCCTCCTATCTCCAGCTTCTGAAACAGAATGCCTGTGTCCTCTAGAGATTCTCACCAGCCCCATGTGCAAGTCCTGGATACCTTCTGGTGGCATTTTTAAGAGATTGAGGTGAGCTGTCAAAGTGAAGTGAAAGAAATGCCCTTCCAAATTGCCATGGAGATGTATTTTTCTCTTTTATAAAATGAATCTTCTGTAGGTGTAAGACAGTCTGAGACATGAAAAAGTAGTAGAGTCGTAGCCTTTCGCTAGCCTCAAGGCTGCAGCTATCTCAGCGGTTATAAATGTCTTTTTCATTGAGCAGTACAGTCTTCCTCACTACAGTTTCTTTACTTTGTCTCCTAACTTCCATTTTATCCTGTGTTGCAGTTTGACTTAGCCTTACTGGAGGAACAAACTACGAGAATGAGTTCATCATTTTTCTCCTCTCCTCTCTTCTCCTCTCCTCTCCTCTCCTCTCCTCTCCTCTCCTCTCCTCTCCTC
>JAWLRI010001071.1:1395784-1418575 GCA_034781795.1 Crypturellus tataupa
TTGGCCTCCTTGGCCACGAGGGCCCAGTGCTGCCTCAGGGGCAACTTGGGGACAACCAGGACTCCCAAATCCCTCTGTGTGGAGCTGCTTTCCAGCAGGTCAACCCCTGAGCTGTGCTGGTGCCTGGGGTTATTCCTACCCAGGGGCAGGACCCTGCACTTGTCCTTGTTGAACCTCATAAGGTAACAAGATAGGGTTTGTCATCTGCACAGGAGGAGCAGTTTGGGCTACCACTATTTGTTTCATTGCAAGGAGGAAGATCTCAAGATAGGAGATGGGAGAATCAAACAGTATCAGCTTGGATTCACAGTGAAGTTGGATCTGCAGTGAAGAGACACTGTATTGAGCACCTTTGTGTTAGAAGTTACCTTCAAGAAGATCTTAAAAGAAATGAAGTTTTAGACCAAAGCTAATCACCCAGAGGCATTTCAAACTTTTGGGGGCCAGATGTTTTAGTTATGGAGACAACTCCCCAGTGCAGTGCCAGTACAGAAGAGGTTCAACCCATCCATTCTCTCTCCTGAGACTTAATCTGTAACGTAATGGAAAATGGATGCAGAGAGCTCTATCTAGGGTTCAGCAGAGCAATGTTTGGACAGATAGAATTACCTTGTTGCTCCTGGTATGCAAAGTTCATACCTTGTGTGGCACATTTATCACCCTCTTTTCCCTCACAGAGGGAGAAAGGAACAGTAGGAGGGAAAAGAAAGTGGAAGGCAGAAAAAGGGGGACCCAGACAAGGGAGGAGGTTATGTGGGGCACATCTTCCCAGCCTGAGTGATTTATTTTTCTCCTGGGAAGCACTGAAACTTCCAAGTCAAAATTAATGGGACGAAAACACTTTCCAGGTGCTCAGGAGAGCAAAAGTACAATAAATCAAAGCTGTAGATCTGCAGGGGAAAGCCTGCAGCCAAGAGAGAGAAAAAATAGGCAGAACAACCTCCTGAAGCAGCATCTCCTCTGACTTGCCAGGCTGCAATTCTGGTCACCCAAGGCAGATGGTTCTTCTGATCCCATGGTTGAGCAAGGGCTAGTTTTGGGGTTGTGGAGAGAAGAACGGGCTTTCTGGGGTGGCTCCTTGGAGGTGGCAACAAGCACAGCTCTGAGTGGTAGGTAGAGCAGGCCGGCAAATCAATGGTGGGAGAACCTGCATTGGAAGCTCAGGAGGTGCTGGACTGCCTATGGAGGAACCTACTATAGAAGCCCATTGCCTGAATCTGAAGCTCAGTGTGCAAGACATGACACCTTTGGAGAAGGCCAGAAGAATCAATAGGGCTTGAGAGGAAAAATACGCAAGGCAGATCAGCAGATTCACAGGTTTTCTCTCCATTTTCACCTTAAGACCCTGGAGCTGCAGGCCAACTCTTTGCTGATACCAGCTATCCCCCTAGATTGCATGTATTTTAATATTCTTGAAGGGAATCAGAGGCAGTCTTAGGAGAGAGGCGCCCAGAGTGAGGTCCAGCTCATGTGTTCAAATGACCTTCTTCCCAGGGATGAGGAGGATGAGGAGTTACATTAACTTTAGGTTTCCTCCTCTTCTGCAGGGAATCATAGCTCCATCCTCACTGATGCTACTGCTGCTTCTGGCTTTTGGGCAGTGTGATTAGCCCATCTGTAGTTATTGATCACCAAAGAAACTCCTGACCCAGGACAATGTTGGCCTTTTCCGTTCAAAGAATTAATTTCACAAGAGTTCCAGGAACACCAATTATCCCAACGATACTTTTATTTCTGACATTTCAATAAACTATTATTTTTTTAATGGCAAACGTGATTCTCAAGGACAACTGGGATTTTCATTAGAAGCCTTTGCAATATTATGTAAAAAAGGGTCATCTGCAAAACTTGGAAAATGGAAGTAGACTGTACCTTGGTGGAAACATTTTTTTTTCATATATCTCTACAATTTGTTATTATTTCAATTGTGTACTGCCTAGCAACCTCTGGCCTGCACTGTGCTAGGTGCACAGAGAAGGAAACCAGTCTTGACTTCCTTCCCTATCTCTCAAGCTGTGCTTGGCCCCAGTGAGTGCGTTATCAATTAGTCGACTTGCTGACAGCTGTGGTGCACCATGAGTCAGTTCCCTGCTTGAGATGAGCCCTCGGTCCATTAAACTAATAGTGAAAATCTCTGGGCATAAGAGAGGAAATGTTTATGAGCTAATGTTAAGCGTGCAAGGGCTCAGGGAAATAAAAGCCCTCTACAATTATAACAGGGGAAAATGAGAACCTAGGCTCATTAATAAACAAAGAGCAGGATGTAATTAATAATCACCCCTAAAACCACCAGAATATGGAATTCCTTTCCAAATATGTCATTAGTAAGAAAAATAAAGAGAAAAATTAGGCTGATAAGGACGCTCTTGGAGACTTTGAACATATACAAATCACAGGATCTAGCTGACATTTATCCTGGTTATTAAAGGAATTTAACAAAGGAATTAAGAATTCACTATGGAGTGGTGGAAATATGGCTACAGGCTGTATAAGCAAATAAGTGGAGGTTTGTTTTCTTTATAGGGCTGAAGTTGCCCACTGGTGCTAGCTGCAATATGAACACAGAACAGGAAGATAGATCCTGACCAGAGGGTGACATGCTCAAGCTTCTGATCTATGACATGCTCACAGAATGAAATTTGAAAAGAAAGAAAGGCTTCTTGATTTCCCAACCCTTGAAAAAAAAATGTTCAAAACAGCCATACTGGTCAAATTTGTGGTGGGGAATAATGCAAAATGAAAGCACATTAAGTGTGTTACAGTTTAAAACTGCTTCTAAATATCTGCAAGTCAGTTACTTCACAACTTTTTCATGTCTTGGGCCTCCTGTTCACACTAGCTTATGGTACCCTGTTGCCCCTAAAAACTCCAGATTTTGTTTCCTTGAGAAGCTTGAGATGAGGAATATACATGGATGGTTTTAATGGCCACATGTCAAAGTGATTTCTCTTGAACTTCATGGGTTTGTGTGCCTTGATGAATCCCAGTTCTGGCCCAGAGCATGGAGACACATGCTTGAAAAACCTGAAATGGGAATGGGCAGCAGATGCAAAACCTGGCATGGGAGAACACCAGATGCCGATGGAAGGAGCACGGGCTTTGAAACTGAAGATCAACAGCTTGTGTTGGATGCCACACAGATGGATGAACCCAAGAGGAGCTGCTTGGGGAGGATGAGAAGTGATCAAAGTGTGTTTTGCTCAGGATGGATATTGGTGAGACAAGATGGTATCTCTCAAGATCAGAGAAGTGATTCCCACATTTGATTCTGCAGATAGATTGGGAAGGGCAGACTGCAGAGTATGTGGAGGGCAGCAAGCCAAGACTGGACATAAATCCAGTGAATCTGAATCTTCACTAGTCAATGTTCTTAAATCAGGCAGTTATATTTTCCTTTAAACGACATGCCCTTTGATTGATAGTGAATTATTAGTCAATAGCTTGGAGGTCTACAGTAAGATTACATGATCCAAAAACTCTACCTCTGCATGAAAATCTATGCATCTGCTTTATCTGCTTTGGGTTGACATTCTGCTTTAGTTCTTCCTGTTTTTTCTTTTTTTTTTTTCCCCTATCTGCAGCAGAATCAGCCTTACAACTCTCTAGTCCAGCTTTTTCCCAGTACGCAACACAAGTGACAATATTTTGGCAACCTATCTGGGATAATTTTTAGCAGTCTTGTTCTCTTCCTTTTCTGGACCTTAGTATGTGTCTCAAATCTTCACTGCAAAATGCAAAAAGTAAATAAAGAGACAATTTAGATGGGTAATGTACAGACCTAACAGGGGATGGAGAGGAGAAGCAATAACAAATAAACCTAAATAAAAAGTCAAACTCTTAATAAATTACGTCCGACCACCAGACAACTGTAGAAAAGCAGCCAAATTAGCTGCCATACCCTGATCCTAATAGCCTAGATAAAATATTAAAATAAATCCTGACCAAAGAGAGGCTCTCAGCAATGGTACAACAGTTTGCTTTCTAGCTGAGGTAAAAATAACATGTAATCATTTAATACAATTTCTTCAAATAAACTTCATTTTGAGATAATGACTTCCAGATGGATGAAGGTTTATAAACATCTCTGCCACATGATATGTTCCCACTGGGTAATGAAGGGAGCAAGAAAGTGATTCAGTCACTAAGTCTACTCGAGTAAATTAAACATGACCAGCACTGATCTTTATCCCTGAAGCCAAATGGCAAGGAAGAGCTTGTGTCCCTACTGCTGTTCCTTCTTGCTGTCCAAAACCAGGTGGTTGCATCCAGACTACCTATTGGGAACAGTCCTGGCCTTGTCTCCTGAGCCGTGCCTGGGACATGTCCATGCAGCCGTCCAGTGGTCCAGCCCCAGTTTTCCCAAATTATAGCATAGAGCACTGGTTTCCTGCGCCTGGGAACACTCCCAGGTGTTATTTGATTTACCAGTATAGACTAAAAAGAACATTTTGGAGTACTCCACACTTTCTGTACCAATCAATATCCTCCTTGAAACTATTTTGGAAGCTCATCTAAAGCACCAGGGTTAGACTGTTGCAACTTGCTTTGAAATTATGGAAGCAGACATGGAGCTTCAAGTCACAGATGGTCCTATCCAAGGTTGATTTTGTGCCTGGTTGGCCCAACATGGCAAGCAGGAACCTATTCAAAACGTCCATGCTGTTCATCGGCTAATAGCCCAGCATCTTTTTGGATGAAATATTAGCCTGGAGCTCATTGGAGCCAAAGTTACTCGTCAGGATGTCAGTGCTACACATGTATTTGATTGCTTTGCTGGATTGGGGCCCTGCCGAATCAGCGCTAGGAATGTGCAAGGAACAATGGCACTTTGCGTTTAGTGTGGAGAATTTTGAATGTTATTAATTATTTTTCGCTTTGCTGGTTAGCATTAAGAGACAGAGGGCTGAAACAAATCCAGGCAGAAATCAGCCATAGTTATTAGTGTCTTGAATCTTTGTCTTGTAGCCTTTAGACTGTTAAAAAAAAAGCAAAAGGAGAAAAAAAAAAAGAGCTAGACCATGTTTCAGATTATGTCCCCCAAGATATGTGGGATTTTAGATAAATGACCTGGATTGGGTCCAGAGTTATTTATTTTCCTTTAAAAACTCATATCTTTTCATGTTTACAAGGCATTGTTGGTTTGTTGTTTCTTTTTGCGTCAGTTTTATCCATACCTCTCATTATGACAGTCTCTCCGTAGATCTGAATGGAATGCAACATAACTATAGCTAAAATCAAAATGATCCTGAGGGGCAGTTGGATTTCATGGATGATCTGGTGAAAAGCTGGCATGTTTCTGGCTTATCTTGTTTGGGTGGGGTTGGGTGGGTATCCTCAGATTCCATGGCTCTGCGTCTTGATCAAATTGACCACTGTGCAGCTGACGTCAGAGGAGTCCTGGTTTCTACACTCCTCTCCTTCCCAGAAGTTCCTTAAGTCTACAGATGTCCAACCTACCAGTTCCTTTGCAGCTCAGCAGGTAGACTGCTCTTGGCTTTTTAAGCCAGGAGATGCGGAAGAGAGGGAATGATGATCCAAGTGAGTTTCCAGGTCTTCAGGCATTGTATGTTTCAGTAGCCCTGGTGGGTTAGGGGCCTCCAGGGGAGTCCTTTGCTCTGCTCCACATCAAAGAACGAAGCCAAGCACTTTTCATGACAGTCACATAATCACAGGAAGAGGAGGTAGGCCTTGGGACGATATTTTTAACTTTGCAGACAACAGAGGTGAATTTTTTTTTGCAATGAGTTGAGCCTGGAGAAGACTGAAAGGAGATGCAATCAATATGTATAGGTACCTGAGGGGAGAGTGGAGGGAGGACAGGGCCAAACTCTCCTCGCTGGTGGCCGGGGCCAGGACAAGGGGTCCTGGGGACAAGCTGGAGCCCAGGCAGCTCCATGTCCACGTGGGGAAGAACTTCTTTGGGGTGAGGGTGCCCGAGCCCTGGCACAGGCTGCCCAGAGAGGCTGGGGAGGCTCCTGCTGCGGAGATCTCCAAAGGCGCCTGGATGCGCCCGGGTGCCCCGTGCTCTGGGTGTCCCTGCTGGAGCAGGGGCTGCGCTGGGGGGTCCCTAGAGGTCCCTGCCACCCTCAGCCCTTCTGGGATTCTGTGTGAATGGGAGATTTTGATTATGAAGGGCATTATGGTTTGACCAGGTCAAACTAGGTCTGACTAGGTAGAAGGACATGGTGATACTCGATGTGACCTCTCTTGCCATGATTCTGAGCAACACTTGCTGACAAAAGATGGAGTCAGCACAGAGGTTTGCTGAGAGATCAGAAACTTATTTTGATATCCTTCATATTAGCATGAAACAAAGTGAAAGACAAGAAATGATAAACTGCACAGTCAAATGGGCTGGAAGGTTGTTGAATGCAACCAGGTCTGGCAAGGGCTGAATTTATACCTACAGAAACAAAGCTAGATCTGAACTTACGCTAGCTTCTTGCACAGAATTATGAATACCAAGGTGACCATAGGCTGCAGGGCTGGAGCCCCTATCAAATATCTACTGCTTTGTCCTCCTTCCATTTGAAGAGAGAACAGAGATTAGGCCAGCTGAGGTGGGATGAGATGGCAGCTTCATTCCCAATCTGGACAGCAGAGCATCACCTGTATCCTGTCCTCCCCCGTGCTCAAATTCAGAACCATGTGTGCATTTCTCAAAATTTCCTTCTTGAATTTAACAACAGTCATGGAGGAATCTCTGTTGCTGGTTAGACACCAATGTGTTTCTCATCAGGTTGTATTCCAGTAATATTTAACAACCATCTCATTAAATATTAAACCCTGCATGTTTTGGTCTCAAATCCTTTGTGAGCGTATCAGCTCCACGGCTGCCAAGCCGAATGCCAAGTCTTAGCCAGGTGGGAGAAGCCACAGGCATATTGTGCTCTCCCTGAACTCTACATCCCAGCAGCGCCGTGCAAGTCTTGCTCAACCAGCTTCACATGCCAAAGTCTCCCCATAAGCGTCTCCTTCACCCTCCACTTACACAGCAAATGCGCTTGGATGCCTTCCCAGTTTCATCAGGTCAGTTCTCAGAAGGCTCAAAATCTCTGTTTCCCATATAGTCTCCCCCCAAAAATAAATAAATATCATCTGTGTTGGAGCCGAGCAGTGAACGTGTGTACGCCCCATTATAAGTTCATGTTTACATTATTACTGGGAGCAGATTAGGTGGTTTTATCGCTTTATAGATTTGTACAGTTTTCTTGCAAGTCTCATGGTTTTGCAACACAGAATCAATACTGAGATTCCTCTGGAAAAGAAAAGCTGCAAAAATGGACATCAGACTTATCTACTCTGGATTCTTCAGGCAAACGTTATCTATCTTCTACTGCATGATGTCTTGCATGACAAGGACTCTTTTTTTATGGTCTTTTCTCCTGCTAACCTGTCAGGTGTTACAAGATACCATCCTATCCATAGTGGCATTGCAAGAATGAGCAGTAGGCTGATGACACTGCTCTGTTGCAAATGCATTCAGTGAACTCTGCCTTGCATGTCTTATGTTGCTCCTCTTGGTCACTAGAGGCTTTACCCTCCCCTGTGTGACAGCGTTCACATGAAGACATTCCTTAATCAATATATAACCTGCATAAAGTACTTGATAAGGAAGCCAGAGCTGGCAGAAGAACTGAATGCTCTTGCTGAATCCGTATGTGGGCCATGTTTATTACTTTTCATTGAACACATTCTTCCTACTGCCAAGTTTGGGCCAGCTCTCTAGCATCGCCAAAGCTGGATAAATAGACAAAAATCTGCATCGAGGCTCCAGATAGGGGAGAGACCCCTGCAGAGCTTCGTGCTTTTTTGCTTTGTTTTTCATCAGCGAACTACCAAGCCCCAGCAATGAACTTTCCAGTTGGAAAGGGGCTCAGATGATCCAGTTTATGCAAGAATCCTTCAACCTAGGAACTGGTGGGTTTCCTGTCTGTCAAGTGAACCTTAATAGAGAAGGGAGACTGTTGTGCTGATGCAGAGGTGGTGGAAAGCGGAGCCGCGGGTGCTGCTTTTTGTTTTGTTTTCATTGGAGAGGGTAGGAATTGATTTTGGTCGTGACACTCACTGTGCTACCAAAAGGGTCAAAGAGTCGCCAGCCAAATTTCACTGGAGATCAGAAGAAAAGTTTCAGCTCCTGAAACATAGATCAGCCTTGTGAGATCCACTGCTGGGAAGCAGGTGACAGAGCCCGGAGGGAGGGTGTGCAGGGCAGGGCCCATGACCAGGTCATGCTCCAAAAGAGACTTTTATGGTTGTCAACTGGTCTCCCTCTTCTGCGGGAGCTCCAGATCGTGTTACCAGCCGCAGGAGGTGAGAATGGCCAGTAATTGGAGGCTGTGGCCCATAAACTGGCTCTTCTGACAGCTTCTCAGATCCCGGAGCCTATTCCTTGCCCTTTCAAAGGCTGCAAATCAAGGGCAGCTCTTTCTTTAAACAAGTGCCCAAAGACTTTATCTCCTCTTTGGAAGAGGGAAGCAAACCAAAGCTGCTGGCTCTGCAGTTTATGGACCTGCTATGTATTTCTCAAGGAAGAAGTAAATGGTTTTCATTTGGAAGTTCTATTGTGTCCAAAATATTCCCTCAAATGAACTCCCAAACTCAACTATTTTTTTTTTTGTGTGTGTGTGAAAAAATTGCTCCTTTTGATGAAACTTCAGAGGGAAGGATTTCTTAGCCCTACAATGGAATATATGTTCAAAATAAGCAAATAAAGACAGATAAATATCCCTACAAAAGGTGATCACCAAAAGTCTAGGGAGGGAGTAATCCTGCTTTACCAGCTTCTAATGGGACCCTCATTTTCATTTTCCCACAGTGCAGATGGTTACCATTCCCACTAATCCAGGGTAGCTTTTCTTCTTCTGCTACTAATGGTGTTTCATAATGTATGTGGAAATCTTCATTGGAGCAGGACGAATGGAAAATTTCAGGAGTGATCAGATAAATTCTCATGGAAAAATTATCACACGGAATGTTAACGAGGTGAAATTTTATGTGAAAAGTTTCATTTGGGGGGAAAAGGTCATTTTACAAGTTAAAGCCTCTAGTGCAAACTATTCCTGTGCTTTTCGCCTGTCTATTGCTGGTGCTCCTGCATAAGCCCATCAGTCCCTGTTCATCCCAAATGTCCTCTTGCTTATCCTCTGTGCACGTCCACCCTCAGGATCAACAAGACTGGCACCTTGGAAGCCCTTCCCTGGGCTTTGCTGATTCTCTACAGCCTTATTCTGCTTCAGAAGAATATTCCTCCCCCTTTCTAACTCCAAAGATTCACCCCTATCATAGCAGTGCAGAAAAAAATCCCACCTCAGCCCTACTCTAATGCCAATGAAGTGTTTTTTTGTAACATTTTCATTTTTTGTGTATTCACCACAGGTCTCTTCTCCCTCCAGGAATTATTGGATTGGAGGAGGAACATTTTGTTTGTGGAAGTTACCCCATTAATTATGATTGGAGCCCTGAGGACTACATTCAAGGCCCAGGACAGTAAAGGGAAAACTTCACCTAATTTGATATGTCTGCAGCTGAGTTAGTAACCTTGAAGTCCCATCACTGGGCATTTTTAGGGGCTAGGTGATCCCATCTCATTTAGGATGGACAGAAAGGAGCCTGTGTTTCTCACTGACTGAAAAAGGAGCCACGCTCAGATTAAAGCATCTTCCAAGAACACAACACCTTTGTCCAAAGGATAACAACTTCTGGAGGAGGAAGGACATCATAGGTGGGTGGGGATGACCTTGAGATGGCCCATTCCCATGAGGATGCTCAACTCTATGGATACTGTCATGTCTTACCATGAGGTGAGGGGAGCTTTTGCCCATAGACCTTTGAGCACTGCTGTACTTGCCATCTGTCCTTGATGAGGCTCATGCCATGCCTTGAGCTGACTATATTTCTAGCAAGCTGTAGATCAGATGGGGGTTGGGAGGTGGTATTTGAGCTTTGAGCAAGAGCAAGACTGGTACGTGCTCTCCTTTCGTGTCCTTATATGAGGTGGCTTACTGAGTCCAGCCACTGTCATGTAATACCCTGGTCCTTGGTCAACTTGTGCAACTGCTGCCTGACAGTCAAGTTGGCCATGAGTTCCTTCTTGGAAATAGTCTAACAAGGCTGAGATGATGAATAAACAAGTCTTAGTCTTACAGGCCCTACCTGCAAAGTTGCATGAACACTATGGTAAAGGGAGCACATTGCAGTTTGGTCTACACGTCATCATGGGCTCGGTCTGGAACACAGGATGCAGCCCTTGCTTTTGTCCCAGCATTGACATTAGCCTTCCGTGTGACCCTGGGCTACTCGGCTTCAGCATCTTTATCCGTCAGGTTGGGACAATAATGAGTGGCTACCTCACAAGTGGAGTTTATGAGTTCTGCTCCAGCCTTGTTGTCCCGGAAGAGTGTTATGGGGCAGTTGGGGTCATTAAGGATGTGATGGGGTTGTTTTGTGTTTTTTCCTTTGCAAGAGCATGGGGCATTACCCTAGGCGTCCTGGCAAACGTTCCAACTTCCTTTCTGATGGTGTGGCGGAGGGGGACAGGTCAACCGCAGAAAATGCACGTTAAACAAGAAAGAGGAGACTTCTGGGAAAGAACTTTTTTTTCTGCAAAATTAGTTTTGCTGAGTTTACAAGGTGTCGAAGGCTATTAATACTGCACGCTTTGGTACCATGAGATTGTAAACAAAGCTTCAATATGACTTTCTACAGAGCAATTTATCAGCCTCCATCTTTACCCCTCTGGCTTTTTTCCACCTTTTTTTTTCCTTTTCTACCCTCTCTCTCATTCTTTAACTTTGTCTCCTGGATTTATTCCCATTCTCTAGGTTGTCTTATTAATTTTCCCCTTTCTCAAAGAAAAAAACAGGCTTGTGGGCTGGAGACTTTACAACATTCTCTCATAGTCCTGGATTTAAAATGCCTAGCCGGGGGTCTGTAATGTACTGACATGGGAAGACTAGACTTATTATTAAACTAATAATCTTGGAATTTTTATGAACTACAGAGCTCTGCAGTCATTTCTAACCACATGGCACGGGTTGCTGAGTATTAGCAGCCATTGGTGAAAAGCTACCGTGTCTGGACACTCCAGCTTTGTCAACACCTGGGAACACAGATGTGAAGACAAATGAGTGAGATGAGGAGGTGGATGAAGAAAAATGGGATGTGATCAACAGCCCAAGGCACGACCTGCCCTCTTTGTCCCAGGCTGGTACCTGGCACATTGGTCAGGTCATATTCCCTAAACTATAACTTGGGTTTTCAACAAATATCTTGAATGAAAAGCATTTGCTGGGAGTTAGCGGGATATATTGGGAGTAACTTCACGGTATGCTTGGCTTATATTCCACATTGGCCACCGTCAGATACTAATTTATAACTGATGGTTGACCTACTCAGTATAACTATACTGTTCTTATGAAAGCCTGAGCTAGTGTACTCTATCACTTAGTTTAACATCTTTTCTCAAGGTAAAGACTGGGATTTTCAGACCATTTCAAGTACATTACTTTGCAGGCCTTAAAGGACTTGGTCTTTTCAGGGTGTTTGTGTAGTATTTTCCAACAATTGCAACATTTGAAGATGTGTTGCTGCTTATGGACATCTTTAACAGGCACTCTCCACTTGATACAACCTACACTCAGTCAGTGTTCAGGACGATTGCATTGCTCACTTTGCTACCTAGTTAAGTGCAATCCCTCAGCTTGATCCTTCTCCTTACATTCCCAGAGCGTAATTTCAAATGGTGCATGAAACATTTCACTTCTTGCTCCAGACACCTGGGCAACCATGTATTTTGGCACTAGATGGCCACATGTTTCACTCTGGAGCAGAAGGGACTTTCATGGTGATCTGCAACCCATTCTGCAAAGTCCTTAATGTCCTTCAGGATGCAAGATGCCAGAATGAAAGCAAGATGCTCATTATTCCAGTCGTGGTATCAGGCAGACAAGTTGATCATCTGTAATGACTTATATGTGATTTATGTGTGTCTGAGCTGCTATCATAGGAGATGGCTCTTTCCATTGAGAGATATTTGCGAGTCCTCCAATCGTTGCATTTTTTGCTTTCTGTCAGTCTGCTTCTCTATACATTTTCTTTAATTAGAAACACTATTTCTGATGGTGACTGAGCACACCAGGCTGCAGTCCCCGTCTGCTCCAGGTGGTAGAAATACGTTGGCTTCACCAAGCTCACCTGGGGGAAAACGAGAAGAAAAGGCTGCTATCTCCTCGTGATGGATTGCTAACCCATCCCTGGGATATTCCAGGGGGAACAGACACACAGTCCGTGCTGAGGATGAATTACTGGATTCTATCATAAAGGGAGGAATTAGGGGGAAAAAAAAGAAGAAAAAGGAGGATAATCAGCCCCAGCTGCCTCTTGTGGGGTACCCCCATCCTCCATGCAAGCCGCAGATGTGATTCATGCCCCATCCCACGGTGTTGCCTGCCCTTAACATCTAAACAATATGACATATTCTGCCTCGGTGCATGCATATTTCTTCCTTAGGCGTGAGGTGCCGGCTGCTCACCAAAGCCGGCGGCCGAGGGGGGACGCAGACGTTTGCTTTTCTTTTTGCTGTAACTCATCCGAGAGGAGGACAGTGAATGAGGGTGTCAAGGAGGGGGATATTTCCGGCCGGCCTCTGCACGGAGGAAACGGATCTTCTTTCCCGTGTCAGCTAGATGTCAGGATAATTGGAAGCAACAAGGCAGTGTTGGAAAACGCTGTCATGGATCTTAAGCGCAAAGCCTTTGTGGGAGTCGCTCCTGGTAATATATAGAGTGCCTACACGAAGCCGTGACAACTGCAGCACATGGATGACATGCCGAGGCTTCCACCTAAGCTAGGAAAAGAAGCTGGAGGGTTTCATGTGGTCATAGGGCGAGAAGTGCTAGGATTTTCATGGCGGATAATGGAGTCAGGGTAGTTTTTAGCTGGAGAGGCCAAAATTCGGAGAGTCTCTGCATTGATGGCACTGTAGGATGTTCTTCCTAAGATAGCAGTAGACTGGTTGGGGATGTCTCTTCTAGTCTGACGTTCCTAAGACATTTTCCCTGCAATAGTTCCTGAAAAAAGCAAAATGATTCCTGAAATAAGCAAAATGAACAGTCATGTCTCTGCAGGGACATGACAAAACTAGAGAAGAGCAACAAACCCACGGCTCATGCCATGATCTGTGGGCTCTTACCCTGCACATATCCCCACAGACTGTGTCTATCCCCCATGCAGCACCCCACTGACCAGTGCTAGGTTTTAGTGGGTAGGTTTTACCAGGTTTTAGTGAGAGTCCCTTTCCCATTCCCTTTTCCTTTCCGGAATTGTGTCTGTGCTGATCTGTGACTTTGCTGTTTCCACTCTCCTCAGGTGCTTTGTGCCCTGGGCCTTACTGCAGCCTGCTGTACATCTACAAATCTCCTAAGGTCCCTAAGGGTGTGTTTTGAACAGCTTTGCTTTCAGGAAAGGACCATGAAAAGTGTTTTCTTATTTTCTGCCAAAGGAAATACCACCTGCAGACATAGGAGCCCTCAACTCAGCTGAGGGAGCTGCTCCTGCCATAAGTTGGTCCCATAAGGGCAGTGTCTGATGTCCTACCTGGCATACAGGACCATGAAACACAAAGCTGTGATGTGGGAGATGACAGGAGACAGAAGCTTGCGCTCTTTTTAATCGTTTTGAGGAGAATTATTCTGATTGCTGTGTGCTTTAACCTCATTTTTAACCCACTAAGGGGTCTTGTCAAGAGCATGGCACCTGGATATTTCACCTGATGATACACTTGTTTCTTTATAAGGAACTTTGCAGGTTGCACTTGCATCTTGTCAGATTTCTGCAGGCTTTTGGCCACTGGAAGTTGCTGCGATCCCAACAGATCTGTGTCCTCTTTGTGCCAAGAAAGGTCCCACCATGGTGCCTCCTGCTCCTGGGTGCTGGACAGGCAGTGAGGGGATTAAACCCAACCTGCTCCATAGGGGCAAACAGCAAAAGCTCTTGGAGAGCATCACATATCCCGGCTGTAATCTCATCCGGGGATGCTCACGCTGCTCCAGACCTCAGTCCTTTGATCCCTCCTGGAAAGGCGGTGGATCTGGGGCCGCAGCCGATGACCTGAGCCTGGGCCCAGCAGGGCGGATGGACAGTGATGGATCGGTCCGAGGTAAGATGTCCTACTGCAAAACACATGTGTTACACATCTCTCCTCCCTCCTGCTCCTTGGAATCGGCTGCAGGAATTGTGTTTCTTCTTTTTTTTTGACTTGGAAGCAACAGAAAAAAAAAGAAATTTCAGAGGAGGGTGTGATGGTGCCTGCGCTCAGCAGCCTCGCGGCAGGTGGGTTGTGCATCAGGAATTGCAGCTATGCCGCCCCTGTCCGTGCTCTTGGCTGCTCTGAGGAATGGAATTTTTTCCCCCAACTGCTACTAAGTAACTCCATTTGTGTAGGGGAGAAGGAAGAAGGAGTTTTGGGGCTAAATTCATTTACTTTGGTGCTTCAGCACTAATTCTGACTCCATAGGATTGTGTTTCCTCAGCAGAAGTAGAGGTGTGAAAAGTCCATATCAAAGGACTTGATGGAAAGACATTATTATCTGATCAAATACATGCTACAAAGAGACATTTTTTTAATGCAATAAAGTCTAGAAGCTTTAAGCAAGGTCAGGATGTCTTTGTGTTAAGCATTAAGCATGTAGGCAGAGACCTACTGAGTTTTTTATCTAGACAGATTTGACAGATGAGAGAGAGGACAGGAAATATTACCATGAGAAAAGAAGATAGAGAGAAATTGAATTGCTTGGATAAAAGCTTAAATATTTGAAAAATCTGCGTCTCAAGGGCTATGTCAGTACCTTCGCCTGAGACATGCTGGGCTAATATTACTTTTGATATTAGCACGGTTCTGTAATCTCGTGTGTTTTTGCAGCTAGACACATTCTCCCGTGCAACACGTGGATATTTTATTTTATTTTATTTTATTTTATTTTATTTTATTTTATTTTATTTTATTTTATTTTATTTTATTTTGTTTTGTTTTGTTTTGTTTTGTTTTGTCTTATTTTCTTCTTATTAATTTTTTATTACTATTTTTTGCAGTGGAGTCCTGAAAATGAGCAAGGGGACTTGAAAACAAAGAGAGGAGCTGAGGAAATTCCCTTTGGGAAATAACAAATGAGTTGAGTCTGAACTGATGCGGGAGTCTGAAAATTGTGGATCCTGGAAGGAATGAGCTGCAGTTATTGGAGGGCTGCAACCCAAAAGCTCAGTGTTACAGATGCAGTAGTTTGTAGCAGAAGGGCAGTGAAGAACTGGACACCCCTTTCAAATCCTGAATGCTGCCAATTCCCATGGAAAAGCTGCCACAGCAGCCCCATTGCAGATGTCCTTCTGGCAGGCAGATGTCTCTATCATGGTTGGGAATCTCGGAGTACTTGGGTTTTGAGGGGAGATGAAAGAGGCAGGAGGAGAGCAGGAGTTGAAGGCAAGGGCCTCAAGTGTCCATTTGCACTTTGGACACGTGAATCCCACCTAGAAGCATGCAGCTATAACACAAACTGTGCATACATGCACAAATGTACATTTTTCAGTTCCCTAGGGCACATGCATGAGCAGAAGTTACTGTGATAGTGACCCCTTGGTGGCACTTAGGTACTTGATATTATTCTATTGATGTTACAGACGCTCTTTTTCATTTATTCTCCCCAGCTTCAGTGCCATTAAACAAGGCTTTTAAAGCAAGGAAAAGGCTTGTCACTTCATTTTTTTTGCCTCTCTTACACACCATGATACCTGGTGTTGTGATTGAAGCCTTCACAGAGTGGCCATTGTCTTCATGGGTCTTTTGAAAGAGTGGGGATACGTCTGAAAATCCAGGACAGTGTCTGAAGGGGAATGCAACTGCCTCAGGTCAAAATTAAATTTACTGTCAGAACAACAACACTATATATATATATTAACATCTAAGTTTTGCTGGAAAATTACATTAATACAAATGGGAAAGCAAACACACTAGTTTCACTACGACATGATCAAGGCAAAGTTGGATAGATTAGACTTGTATGATGGGAATCATCGTGGACTGAAGCAGTCAACCACTCTTTTCATGGAAACTCCAGGCTATTAAGCTTAATATATTTCTAAAGAAAATTGTATAACATAGTGCCTGAAATAGCAAAGAGTCAACTCAATGCCTAGGTCAATGAAATTAAATTAAATGTGCTGAAGATTGTCCTATGACTTGGAGGCCATCTGCCTCTGAGGAGCCTGCAGCCATGCTTTTAAACCTTAGTATCCTTCAAACCTAGGTAGCTTCATCCACTTGGCTTGTTGAAAAGGGTTTTTGACCTGTGTTAGATCCTGCACCATGCCTAGAATTTGTTTGAAAGAACCAAAAGCTTTGCTGGGACTGATCTGCTATAGGTGAACGTGATTTAGTGTCAAAGAATGTCCAAAGGGGGAAGAAATTTTTGGTATCTTTACAGCCTGTTGTTCACAGTGAGCTTTCCTGAATTGCTGTTGACAAAACAAGACGGCTTCTGTCTCCATCTGCTGAGCTGCAATCAAAACAGTTCACAAAATGAGTTAAAAAAAAAAAAAAAAAAAGAAGAAGCCATTTGATGTCATTGTTCTTAGTTTGCATTCAGGTCTTGTAGGTTTTTAACTCATACCAGGATCTCGGGAATTTCCTACTCCTCATACTTCACAGGAACCCTAGGATCTCGCCTCAAATCTGATCATCCCAGGTGCATTGCTGATCTCAGGTACAGACTCAGGTAGATGTGACAGGTTTTTAAGTGCCACTAAAGAGCAAAGCAGACTAAAGCCTACATCTTCACCTAGGCATGATGTGCTTTTTTTTTTTTTTTTTCCCTAGGAAAAGCCATGGGAATGCATTGTGTTCCCGAGGGCAAAACGAGGCCTCGGAGGGAGCTGCCTCTGGCAGGGAAAACAGAGTGAGGCAACTGGGCTGCAAGGCAAATAAATTGCAGGAATGTGGCCTCTGCTGTGCTTCCCACTCCCTGCTGGCCTTTGAAGTGAAAAAGCAGTCTGGGAGCTGGATGGGAGCCTTCTGCCCAGCAACTGGGCTGAGATGGAAAGGCTACCAAGCTCACACAGACCTTGATAGATGAGAAAATAGCGGGGAAAAGGGGTTATATTCACAATACTCTGAAAGATGACAGCTACAAAAAGTCATTTATAATTTGTCGGAAATGTCTCCTTCTGACTATCCTTGCAGAGAGGAGGAACGGGAGCAGCTGTTGGCCTTGGCCCATCTCATATATTATTATCTGTCTTTGGGACCTGCTAGCGAAGCTTGGTTGTTTTTCCAGCGTGAATTGTAATGAGATTCCTCGAGGTTTTGCAAACTCAGTCTTTCATCATAGAATGAGACATGGCTATGGGCAAACGAGCAGGAATTTGGTCTAGGGAATTTGTATGTGCTTGGAGGGACAGGACAAGAGCTGAAATGATAGATGCAGGAAACTGCCTCTCGGGAGTCAAATTATGGTCACTTCAGACAACGTGTTGAGGGTAGGAGGAGAAAGAGGGGAGATGTGGGAGCTTCTACTCTGTGACTTTAGCGCAGGTTCAAGGCAATTCTCCAGGTTGGAGTTGCTTACCAACCATGTTGCAAACCTGAAGGCCTTTAGAGCACCTCAGCCAAGCTCTCTAGTGGAAGAGACTTGGGTTTGTCAACGAACTGGAACTCAGTTTGTATTTATGCAGCCTAAGCAAGTCTGGTGTGGGTGAAATGAACCCCCTGGACCAGGTAAGATGCCAGTAGACATCGTTCCGTTCTGTAGTGGTGCAATGGGCAGAGATGAGGGCAGCTCTGTTCTTCAATACATGCAGTAGATGCAGATGACAAGCATCTTTCATGGGGCATCAGTTCAGAAGAAACCAGAGTGAGGTTTCAAAGATGAGGGATCTCAAAAGCCACTGAGATTTATCGTTTCTGGGGCAGCATATGGGCAAATTTAGCAGTGATATAGAAGGCAGAACTGAGATGAGCATCACCCATGCCCAGGAGATGATCTCTGCACACTTGCACAAGCCATTAACAAGCACCATGCCCCATTGCCACAAGCCCTCAGGCAGCAACACTTCGCTGCCTCCCTTGTGCTGCAGAGACCAAACAGCTTTTGTGTCACCATTAATGTCCAGGAGTGACACAAAGGAAGGACTGAATTTAGCAGGGCCATAAGTGAGTGCAAACCCCACTGGAACACCTAGAAGCTCATTGCACAGCTGACTTTAGGCAATGGCATGGACATCAAACATGCAGTAAGAGGGGATTACGCATAGTTCCCCTCAGCAGTCTTGGACTATATGAAAAAATACTGTAAAGAGGAAAAGAATGAGCTGTTCTCCATATCCTTATGGGACAAGATGTGAAGCCATGGTCTTAAACTGAGAGCTGGGAGAGCTCCGTTAAACACGAGCAGAAAGTTGCTAATGGTAAGGCCAGTTAAGCACTGAGATAGATTTCCTGGGAAGGCTATGATTCTTTAACCAATTGAGATATTATTATTATTATTATTATTATACAAACATCTGTCAGGAATGGCTCAGGAGCAGCTGATCCTGCCTTGAGGCAAAGGAAAGGCCTCGATGACCTCTCTTCATCGTTACAGACCTCTTTTTAATGATTCTGTGACTTGGTTTTCCTGCTAATCTGCAGCATATTTCACGCTTGAGAAATATATCACTCTCTCAGGACTGAAGTGATGAGTCTCTCACAGCCCGGGCGGACACAAAAATCATTCCTGGAGGAAAGGGCAGCACAAACCTTCTGCAGAAGTTCCTATACCTCCAACAAGCTCTTTGCAATGTTTCCCAAAAGAACCATCCTGAAGCTTCAACTTGGCTGGAAGGATGTTTCAATAAAGCTAGTTGTGCGGTGTTGTGATATTAGTATCCCTTTACCATGACAAGGGAATGACCCAAATTTTTCCACTTCTTTCCAGTTTTCTGAGATCACATCCTCCTTGAAGTTTAGCAGGAATAGTCAAGGATGCTTCCCAAAGCGACTCAGCACATATTTACAGTAGTTTACAGAAACTAAACTCTATTTTCAGTCACTTTTTGCTCAAATCACACTTGTTGACTGTTCAGGAGAAGCGGGATGCATGCAGGCCAAGGCAGTGTTGTGCATTAGAAGACATATCTTCCACCAGCATTTTTATTTTGCAAAGCAGCAGCCTGAGAGGAGAACTTGGTAACCTCAACCAAGACCTAGGCTGTGCTGTAGACTGAACACAGTGAGAGAAAATCTCCATCACAGACAAAACAGGAGAGAGTAGAAACAAAGTGTTCCTAGTCTAATTTTACAAATGGACCATATCCACAGTGGCCTTGTCTTTGAATTGCAGTGGATATCAGGAAGACCTTGGGTACTAAAAGCAGCATAAATGTCATATAATATTCAATGCATAAAGCGTATTCTACCACTGGAACTACTCCCAAGGAAATCCCTTCATTGTCCATGGAGGTAAACAGGCATTCCAGAGTGAAGTCAGAGTGAAGCTTTCATAGATTGCAGTTAAGATTACTCAGCTAAGAGTAAACTATTTTAGTTATCTACTTCAGATAACCAGATAGATAGAAAGTATCTACTTTTCAGATAGAAAGTACCTGCTTTCTCTTTCCCTCTTCTCCCCTTCTCTCTCCATTTTTCTTTCTTTTGGTCTTTCTTTCAGTCTTTTTTTCAGTCTTTCTGTCTTTTTTTTCCCTAGATTTGTCCAACATGAAGGAAAATGTTAAAAACCCCTCACTGATGTATGTCTCGGTGAGTTTGAAGCGACAGGTCTCATTTCACATGTTTACAACGGCTTTTGATGTTCTCTAATGGACGGAGATCTTTTGAAAGACTCTATTTAGGGGTCTTAAATCTGGAAACCATTTGACAAGCAAGCCAGAAGACATGACAGGGTGTTTTTTATGGGCCCCATTAATACGTGGCCTGGAGGTGTACTGCAGTGTGGCCTCTGCCTTCATCCATCCATGCTGTGTATCAAGAGTCAGAAAAATTCACACCAGAGAGTTTTATTGCTATAAGATTGTGTAAGAAAAAAGAAAGGAGAGAGAAAGAGAGAGAAGGGACAAAAGTTTAATTGTTCTTCTAAAGGAAAACATAGCCAAGATGTAAATACAAAAGCAAATTGCAAAAAGCAAGCTTCCTTCTGATCATTTTGCTAAGGTGCACAGTAAATATAGAGTCTACCACTTTTGTGTGACCAATGAGGAAAATCTAGTCAGTGTGAGTGCATGGTGACAACAGGGCTACCTCTACTTGCGCTGCAGTATAACACACCTGAGGAGCAGTGATGTCGAGTCTATGCTTAGTATTCCTGAAGGATTTTGCCGTCTTCTCCTAGTGCACCTTCTGTCTTACCTTGATGGCTCCATCTTTGACCATCGCATGAGTTTTCCAAGCTTTCAGATTGGTGGTTTGGGGATTAATCTGCTGCATGGTAGTCAGTAGTGTCCCTTTCTATTCCATAAAATGCTGAGGGCAGCAGGGACTAAGTAGAACTGAGGTCTTTGCTACCCTATTTTAGCATAAAGCTGCATTCACCTATGCTGAAGAGAGAAAGCATCCCCATTACAAAAATAACAATAAGAAGGCCAAATGCTGCCAAATTCAGAGATGGGAGGACTTGGCCCTCCAAGGCCCTTCTAGCCTTGCTTTCAAGCCATGTATTCCTCCAGAACATTATCACCATGAAAAGAAAACATATCAGGATGGGGGACAGGATCTTTTCCAATGCAGTGCGCTCTGCTTTATGGCTCCTAAGGTACGTGGCTTTAGACTGTTACTCATCCCAGAGCTGAGGACATGAATGAGCTTTCTGTTTGGAAAGCGTTCAGAGACGTGCCGAAGCTGGTTCTTACACAGCCCGCAAAGGGAGCCATCAGGGCAAAATATGCCTAAAAGTAGAAATTGAAAACAGCCTTGGAAGAAAATGTGTATACATGTGGCATGACGTTTATTTATTATCCCGTGCTGCAGAGCTCTTGCTCGAGCAGAGTTGAAAGCTTCTTAGTGAAAACGGTGGATTTTTCTAAGCCCTACCAGGATTTAGACCCTCCAGTGAATGTATAAACAAGGAATATTTTCAAAGTCTTCCACTACTAATGGTTATTCCTAACTATTTTAGGGACCTGCCGTTCCAACTGAGTGACAGCACTGAAAAGGAAAAAGATCCCCCAATGCAGTATTTCTGCTCCATGATTTGCCTAACAGCTGGACATATTGCAAAGCCCATTTTCTGCTCCTGCAACTGCTGATTTGACATTATTATAATGGAGAAGAAGCAAAGGCGACTGCTTGGGTTTGAGGAGATTAAAGGTAATTGTGTTTGTTTTCGGTGGATTTGATAAAGAGGGTGACAAACGAAACATAATTTTGTGAGATAAGCCCATTTCACTGTTCTCACCAGTGCAAATGAATGCAATGGTAGCAAATTAGGAAAAACACACTGCCACTTGAGAGTAGAAGGGATGTAAGGAGACATAGTGGATGCCAGGACTGGTAGTCAACAAACCTGACATTTCTAATCTTGGCTAACTATGAGTCTTTTGGGGAAAAAAATAAAAATAATAAAAAAACCTCTTAATTTTCCTGTACTTCTATTTCCCGTCTGCCAAATGTGGATGTTCTTTCTCTGCTGTCCTCAGAGGAACATTGCAATTCCCAGGTCATTGGTATTAGTTAACCAGCATTCTGGCATGAAGAATTGACCTTGCCTTGATCCAGGGGGATGGACTGGGTATATCTTAATGCTTTCTCCAGCCCCATCTTCTGTGGTACTATGGAAATACTTGGAGATGGAAATTTTTCCCAGCCTCAAGTTTTTGGCTTTTCAGGACTGCACTAAGGCACTTTGAAAGATTGCCATGGGTTTTCCATTCATTCTCTGAGGATGAACAGGGCACTTCAATTTACCAAGCTCTAAGTCAAGCACGTTTTGAGTTGCTCGAGACCTATTCAGAGCCAAGAGCTATATTTTAAATACATAGTGAGTCTGGTTTTGAGAATGGGCTCAAGATGCCTCTCCAGAAATATTGTATGGATAGACCATGGAGTCTTACCAAAGTCTGCATTGCTTCTCTTCTAGCTCCAAAAGGCCCACCAGTAGCCAGAGCCACAACACACTGGTTCTCTTGTAAAAAAAGTCATCCCCTAGATATTTTTTTTTAATTTCCTTAGACAAACACAGTGCTGGGGACCTGGAGGGAGGAACTGCAGGTATTTCTGGAGGAATCAGGTCCAGCTTTATCAGACTGTGATAAATCCATGAGTGGTGAGTGGTTCATGTTCTGGTTGCCCTTTTGCTAGCCATGCATTTGCAATTGAGGAACATCTACTGTCTATTAAAGCTTAGTTTTGACTGGTCAGTGAGGTGAACCATCATATGATGTGCCCCAAAAACCTACAAACAAATTTGGGTTCATTTACCTCTAAGTCTCCCAGGTTTTCTCACTTCCACAAGATTTTTCCAATGTCTCCCAGTTGTCTTCCCATCTTCAGCTCCAAGTATATTCACTACCACAAAAGACTAAGCTGTTTTTGAGTGAACTCTAGAAAACTCTAGGTCTTTGGTGCAAAATTTGCCTGCTGGTGCTCATTGCCACCTCTTGACATGAAAATTGCCATGACTCATGAGGGAAATCTTAGGATAAAAGCTTTGGAGAAACAAGGTAAGCTTTTCTCAACCTTTTTCTGTTTTCTTTTTCTTTTTTTCCTCTCCTCTCCTCTCCTCTCCTCTCCTCTCCTCTCCTCTCCTCTCCTAT
>JAWLRI010001071.1:1422172-1437880 GCA_034781795.1 Crypturellus tataupa
CCAGTCTCCTGACCAGCATGACCCATGTCTTCATCATGAGGCCTTGGCTGCACCATTTGTACAGACAATACATTCGATTTTCAAGACATACTTGCGATTCTCTTACAAAAAAAATGTAAATTCTTCTCATTCCCATGCAAAGACACACATTCCCACCCTCTTGTCTGCACAGGTCTATGCACTATTTTAAGAGGAGTCAAGGATTTGCACTAGCCCCAACGATATTTTGTGAAACTATGGAGATGTGAGACTGAAAGGGGTCTCAAAGCAGCACTTGGGCTGTCTTTTTGGACCAAAACAGGATCAATTATGCCTTTGTCATTCCCAGCAGAAGTTTATCTGTTTGTGCTTAAAGATCTGCAGTACTGGGGTCTAAACTAACTTCAGACAGATGCTTATAGAGTCCTACTCTCTGTTAGCAAGTGTTTCTTAATATCTAATCTGAATCTTCCGTGAGGCAAAGGAACTCATAAGTTCTTGCCATGTGTCCTCAGTATCTTGATAAGGCAATAGGAAAAGGAAGATGCTGTTCTCCCTGCTATAGAAAAGTCTTTATTGGTGTATTTGGACTGAGTCAGAGGCAGTATAGGTCTTGGGCCAGGGTTACACCTTGGGAAGTCATTATAAGTAATCATTAATATCTTAGGGAACAAATCACAGCTGCATGGAAGGCAAAGCAGAGAAAGCGTGTTCATGTTGGACGCCAAGGATCAGACTCTGATGTTACTGATGCTATAGATGGGCTCTGCCTCTTGCCCTCTGCAGATGACACATTTTGTACAGTGTCCTAAGCTCATAGCAGCTCGTGATAGATCTTTTCCTGGATTTTTTTAAATTTTCCCTCAGTTAGATCGTACTGGGCATTGACTTTTAAAGGCACTTTTGCTTGGTAGTTTTTCCAAAATCCTTGAGGTTTAATTTTGAAGGCCACATCAGCAATGGCTAGTTGAAGACACCCCACTTTCTTTTGATAGAGTTACTTGTGAATGCTGAACACAGTCAGGACTTCCATTGATTTAAAAATATGTTTTAAATAACATAATTCTTCTCTAAAAATTATCATTTGAACATGTCAAAAGTACTCATGGAGAGGAAGCAGGGTTGTGCCTTGCACTGGGGCTTGTGCAGAAGATGCGATTCACCTTTCCAGTGGGAAACAGGCCAGTAGAACTGGGATTCTTTCTTACCGGGCCAAGCAGCACTTGTTCTTGGGGAAGGGGCTTTGAAAAACCTTCCTCAGCTTCAGAATGGGCTCAGGATTTAGTATCTACTTACTCGTCAAACTCTACTCTACAGTAATCTGGCAAAACCATAGACATCAAACGTGAATGCTGATTCCTGGCCTTTGACGACAGTGACCAACATAAAGGCATAGGAGTGTGTTGAGCCTTGGAACATCACCCCTGAGATAGCCTCTGGCTCCCTCTTTCTCTCCTCCCTCTCCAGACTCCTTCCCAATCCTTTTCATTTTTCCTTCTTTCTTTCCCACCTTGTTCCACGTGTTTTGGAGCATGGGAGAGCACATAGCCTCATTCCGATGACAAAAGTTGGGTGTCCTTAAACAAGCCCATAACTAATCACAGGAAAGTACAGTGCAATGAGGGTGAGCATGACAAATCGTTAGATGGGACCTGCTTCTCCGTTGGTGTGAATCTGTATTATTACTGGTTTCCCAGAAAGTGCCCAGAGAGCCTACACGTGAAAGATAAGCCAAAAGTTGACACTGGAAACTTGCGGAGGAATTTTTTGGACTGAATGCAAACAATCTGGTTCATATCAGCCCTCTAGCTTATTCATTCTCCCACCAGCAACCAGATGTTCAATGCTCTGCTTAAAGACTGGTGAATGACTCTGCCTTCCTGGCTTACAGGAGCTGTCTGTTTGTCCTGTGGTAGCGAGTGAAATGTTGTAGGTCAACGGGGAGACAATTCGAGTAATGACATTTTTAGGAACACTTTGCAAGAGCTATCTTGGCCATTATCTTATGTGCAATATCTCTGATGCATCCCTGGAGAGGTCAGCTGCAGTCCAGAACAACCATATCCATGTGGGAGGAAGGGGTGTCAAGCTCCGGTTGGTCTAATTAATTAGTGGATTTGCAAAAAGATTCAAGGAAACCTGGCCATGACCCTCAAGCCAGCAAGAAGCTTCAGACTCAAGAGACTGTGACAGCAAGATGTGGCCCTACACAGCAGTTGGATGCATAGGTTAGAAGTGGCTCAATCTACCTGGAATCTCTAATATTCCCTGTAAGAGACCTAAGTCCACACAAAGGGTCCTTTGAACACACAGCTCAGAAGGTTCAAACCAAGCATAAGATTTCAGAGTCCAACCACAGATCTGGCAGGCAAGTTTGTCTTAGGTGTCGTGTTTAGACTCAAGATACTGCAAAGTGCAAGTCAGGCTAATGACATCTCCTCTGGGTCTCTAGTTCTTCATCTTTCACTGTCAGTGAAAGCATTTGGCAGTTTCCCTTCCTTTTGGCGTGTTCATCATGAGCTGTTTATTAGAATGGATAAGCCTTGTCCACCTGGAGAGCCAGTAGAGCTTTGGTTTAATTGTTGCTTGGAAAGAGCCTGTAATGAGGTGAAAAGGATGGAGAAGGTGACAAGAACATCAGTCATTAGAGTGGCTTTTAAGCCTCACCTCTACCTATCAACAGTGTCTATACTTGTTAGCAAAAAAGAAGTGTGATGTGGGCCCCAAAACTGGCACATGATCACTCCTGCTAGATGTTCCCTGGCACAGTTTTAGCTGATTTCAAACATCACTCTCCTACAGAATTCCTGTGCATGGTCCAGGGGAAGCATCGCTCCAGGACTGTTCCCAGGAGTCAGTTTGGAGGCACTCTGAGATAGAAGCTAAGCTTCTGTCAGCTGTATGGGCACAGCGTGTCGTGCCAGTCATGCTTAGGGCTGGAAAATAATCTCTACATTATTTTATGGAGCCAAAGAGTTGTAGCTATTTCATTCTTCATTGTGGAGCCATAAATCCTGCAGTATATGGGCTGTAGAGACGGAATACTGCTAGATACCATTCTTCCACAGCTGGTCCTTTCAGTTGAGATAAGACAATCCTTAGTCCATGTCAAGAAGCAGCCTCCCCTCCCCACACTTTCTTTTTTTTTTTGGTAGCAAACTTATTTTCCTTCTCCCCTCTGCTCTTTTCAGTGGGATGTATGATCCCCTATCCCCAAATGTATTTTGTTCCCTCCTTATCCCTAGATCCCTCCTCATCTCCCAAACCCAGGACATGGCCTTCATACTTCCTATCTTCCTCCATTCCCTGGCACACTCCACCAGCCTCCCAAAGCCCCGTGTCCTTCCTGCCAAACCTCCCTCCCTCTTCTCATCTGGAAGTTCATGTTCTGCAGGTAGAGCACCATGCTCTCCTAAACACAAGGGAGCTGCAGATCATGGCCTCAAGTGCTAACACTTTGGCTTTTGTGCATTCTCTTACCTCAAAGTTCATGGGAATCCTTGGGTCAGTCACTACAGAATGGCTGATATATAGTAAATGATGAGTAAAATGGTAGTACTCCATTTCCCAAAGGTCTAAAACACTTGGACATCCAAGCAGTTGCTTCAATTCATTATGTGGAAGGCCAGCACTGTTCTGCAGTAAAGCAATCCCAAACACAACCCAGGATTTTTTATTTATTTTATTTATTTTTGCCAAAGGTTCCCTACTGAAAGAATTCCTGAGCAGGGAGATACGAAGGTGGTTCTGCCCACACTCCCTCCTAAGCCTTTGGTCTTCAGACAAGTCTAATGGGTCAGAGACATTATCTGGAATCAGGAAAATTTTAGTGGCCTAAGTCCCTCCCTCTCTGTGCTGGAAAACAACCTGTTTCCTTTCAGAGATGGTGATTCTGTCTTTCCTTGGCTCAATGAGCACATTCTCCTGCAGAGACAGGAATGTCCTTGGAGACTGTGGTTTTTGCTAATATGTCTGAATTTCCCAAGCGAATATGTGGGAAGACCACAGCCCTCTCTGCTAGTCTCTTGCACTCAATATACTTACATTGGATTGGGGCTTTTGCACCAGAAGGTGTAACTCTACTTCTGAGAAATAAAAAAATGCAGGTATTGGATAACATACAGCAGAATTGTGAATCCTATAGAAGAAAAGACCTTTCCAGGCAGGTCCTGAAATGCTGCTGTTGATGTTGCTGATGTTTTAGCCAGAATCTAAAATTAAAGGGGTGTTTCTTGGTTGTGTTGTTGTATTGTGGTTTATTGTAGAAAGAGCTGCAAATAGGCAAAGTGCAAGGTAGGTGTAAGACAAGCTTTCTGCACACCAGCCAAGTGAATCAATCTTGTACCAGCGTGGTCATTCTTATTAGTTCAGCCTCTATGGGACTATGTAGAGCAGCTTGCCTAGTCAGAGACTCCCAAAATAGGAATTTAACATCTGAAATAAGGTATAGAAACAATGCTTCTAGGGATGGAGAAGGCAAACTCATCTCTCAATGATTCCTTGGGGAGCAGTGGATCATGGCTCACATCATGATCCCCAGTAGATGCAGTAACTGCATCCCCAGCCATCCAACCACCACTCTATAACCTCAGCATAGCATCTCAATCCAAGCCTAGTGCTTTGAACTCTTCATCTCAACCTTGCAGGCTTTTCAACACTCATATATTGCAGGAATTTTGCAGGAATTACGTATTTGCTTGGCATTGGTCTTTTTGTTCCACAGCTAGGATAGTCAAACACAAAAGCGACTCTCTCAAGGTGTAATGAAAGTCGTTTCCTGCTGTCCAAACTGTGGCAAATGATAATCACCAACTCTGATTTTGGTTTCCATATGGTAAATATGAGATAAAAGGATAGTGACCAACCACCCTGAGACAGAAAGTTTCTTCCCAGGTTGGTTGCTTTGCCATAACACGAGAAATCTTCTCTGTTAGTGAGTAGTCTGCATGTGCTCAGCCTTCTCTTTGTCGTGCAAAGTATTCTTGAAGTCACCTTAATCAAATACTCAAACATTCCTTGGCCATTTCTGTCCACAGCTCCAAGGGAGGCTCTCAGCTATTATAAGCTAGAGGTGTGGAGCACCTCAAAAGCACACAAATTGCTCCATTGCCAGTGATCATTGGTTTCACAGCTTTGGGACATGTTGGATCTGACTCTTCCTATCTTGTCTTAGGAGTAGCATCACCAGAATTTCCAGAATCCCATTTACCTGATTCCTGGGAGAACCAGAAGCCTTGACAAATAAGACAGCAAGAAGTTAAATCTAGCCCTGATGTTCTTGGCCCCACAGAATTCATGCTGTGGATCTGCTCTGGAGATGGAAATTCTGAATCTGTCTGTCTCCAGGCGGCCCATATGGCTGCATTACCTCAAAGCCAAATGCCTTCCTAACCCAGACACTGATGACGTTTCATGCAGCAGGACTGCCCAGGAGCAATAGAGCTGGGAAGCCTATCTGTTGGCAGAAAAACAAGGGAAAAAATCATCAGAAACAGCAAGGAGAGTTAGAAGAAAGAAACTGTAGTGAAGCAAGAGACGGATAAGCACATGTTGCAAAAGAAGTTGCACCACTGAACACACTATCCCTATTCACAGCACAGCTGTTTCCTGCTCTGGGCACATGGTGCAGGTGCTAATCATTATCATCACCACCTCTTTTCTCTCTTTTTTGCCCCCTCTCTGTAATAAAAAGGGAATACCTGAAAAAAAAAATCAATGCACTGAGTCCTGCTAATAGGTGGACCTGAGAGGCAAGAATGCAGCAAGGTTGAAACAAGCACTGGAAAGCAAAAAGGAGCGTCGTGCTCCACAGCTTGGCAATCAGCATGTTCATTAATGTCTTTTTTCTTCTAGTCTTGTAAAGGCGAGTATTTAATGTGCATGTCATCAGGTCTTGACTGCAGTTAAACTGAGTGCAGCTGAGGCTGAATAGTCAGAGAAAAGCAACCAGGATGATCAAAGGATG
This sequence comes from Crypturellus tataupa, assembly GCA_034781795.1. NCBI lineage: Eukaryota > Metazoa > Chordata > Aves > Tinamiformes > Tinamidae > Crypturellus > Crypturellus tataupa. Next base: position 1,428,117 of record JAWLRI010001071.1, read on the forward strand.
CATACATCTGTGTACATGTGTGCTATGTCTGCTAGCCAAGCAACCATATACAAATATATGTGCTGGGATGGAGGGAATCATTGCGTGTTTTTCTATATAGTACCTCGTTCAGTGGCTCTCTAATTCTTCTTGGTGTCCATAATTATTGCTGCAATGCAACTAGCTATGATTTGGGAAACTGCCTCTTATGTAAATCTTGGTCCTAGTCTCTTTTCTTCATGTCCTGTGATCTATCATCACACCTTGCATAGGCTGAAGTAAGAAAAGGACATGCAATTACTTGGTGGCTCATCATGTACCAGCTAAGATCTACCATGTACATGGTGTACATGGTGGCTCATCATGTACCATGCAAAATCTTGCCAACCCCAGTAGCAATTTGATCCTCATGTAAGTGAAGAAAGTCACACCCTTAGGTACAAGACAATGTGTTTTGAAAGAAATTCTTCCATTTTTCACTGTCACAGAAATAAGGATGATGAACTAGATTATTACTATAATTTTAAATTAGTGTAGCTCCAAATATCGCATCAATTTCCATGGTTGGGGGATCTCTCTGAGATAGCATCCTGTGACTTGTGTTCACTGTGGAAGTGCAAGTTCAGGCATCCAGAGACACTGGGATGATTGGTTTATCTATTTTGCATTTAATTCTACTGGCTGCTCCTCATTGTCTATACTCAGCTTGCAAATACTTTGAAACCAAAGTATCTCTTTTGAGCAGCATAAATTTACCATGCTTGCCCATCTTGAAAAGTTAGTTATTTGTTCTTGTAACACATAATAAAAGGCTTGGGCAAAAGCCCTCATATGAAAATTGGTATCACACATATTAGCTAAAGAGCCACTTTTCAGTAACTAATTTGGAACTCTGTACAAACCCAGGGAAGTTCTTTGATACTGTGATTATCGGCACTTCCGTGGGCAAAACCCCATGCATAATGCCAATCAGTAATAGACCCTTAGGGTATTATTATAATGTTGAGATCAAAGGTACAATAAGCTTAGGCCTGGGAGGGATTTTTTTTGACTTATATCGATGTTATTAGATTGCTTTAGGACTTGAGCTCACAAACCATCCAGATCTATGCTAGCTGCATGTTGATGCATTGCCTTCTGCAAGGATACAAATGCTGGTTGTGGGCCACAAGTGCTCCTTATGTCCCTTCAAAATCTTCTTCAGAATCGTGCTCCCCTGATGCTTGGAGACTCATTTTTGCTAGCAGAGATGTCTATACTATGTGTATATAATACCAACTAACACCCTGAGCTCTCTTAGATATCCAATTATGAAAGAAGACATTTCCAGAAGGTCATGACGGATGAACACACCATCTTGGTGAGCATACTTCTTTTTAGCATAGTTCAGACATACATATCTAAAGGCAGGAGAGTAAAACCCCCACCTTTCATTTCTAATCTCATGACTGAGTGGTAGCTTTTTGTGTCAACTCTTCCTTTAGCTTTAATTGTCTGGCTATTTTCTCTCCTTTCTGTTCTCTCTCTCCTGCAGAAAGCATCACCAAGGGCACTCAAGTGTCCATACTCTGTAGCTGCTGGAATGCCAATGACATAGTTTTGGCCTGGGCCACATAGGACATCCTCAAGCAATGCTCAGGATGTTCCTAGAGTTACCACGTACCATGGACTCCCCAGTAGGCAGTTTCCTTTTGAACAAGCAAAGCAGTTTAGTTGATGATGAACTTTCTGATCCCTTTTGCAACCTCTTCAAGCTTAAACTCATCCTGCCTGAATTTATGTGACCAAAATTTCATAGCAAGTTAGATGATGCCTCCACAGCTCTCTGTGAATGATATTAACATGTTCCTATATTTACTGGAAACTGATCTTCCTTGAGATGCGTTAGGATTGCATTTTTTTTAAGACACGTTGTATTAGTGGCTTGGATAGATAGATTAATTCATGTTCTTCCTCTGCTGTCATCTCCAATCAATGAGCTTCTATCTTAGTCTCTAAGTACAGTCTCTTACTCTGTGCTATTAAAACTCACTTATTTCTTTCACTCAGTCTTCCTTTAAGGTCATCCAACTCCTAGCATATCATATTCGGATCTATCCTGCAATAGCAGTGCAGTCTCTCAAGTTTGTCATCAGCAGATCTCATGACCAGGCGCCTACTTTTTTTCTGCCAAGTTCATTAAGGAAAATATTTAATAAGATTGGTCCCAGGACTGATTATTAAGGAACACGATGGAGTTTCTCTGGATATACTCAGAAGTAACAGACAGCAAATGTTGGCCCCAGATGGTATTTTGTTCAAAATAAAATAATGACTTCCATCTGTCTCATCACTTTCCAAACTGAGGTCTGTGGAGAACTTGCTGGTGGTCTGCAGAGTGCTGGCTCTTTGCAAGGTGCTGGCTCCTCCTCGTTCTTTCCAGCTGCTAAATTCTACTAAATTAGGCTAAAGCTTACAGTAAATGTTTTCCTAATATTATTTTCATGCGTAAGTAACTGTGGGAGTTGCTGGTGGGACCATAAGTGATTGGAAGGGGAGCTCACCTGTGAGATAATTCCTGGCCTGAAATATAGTCTAAGCGACAGAATTTGGGAACTTCTTATCTGCTTATTAATAAAGTGTGTTATTTATGCCATGGTAGCCCTAAATGGGCTGGGACTATAATTTAGTTGAGCTTTGTAGTGACTCCTGCAAGTGGCAGTCCCCTTATCAAAAAGATTACAAGTTGGTTTGCAGAGAGAGGAAGAGGTAGATGGATGATGAATAGAGATGGAGAAGAGATTTCTTGGACGTGAGGCTGGGGTAAGTACTTGAGCAGATGGAGTCTTTGTCCTCTGCCCCTTTTGGGTTTTTTTTTTGGTTGTAAGGTGTGGACTTGATGCTGTGCTGAAGCAGAATCTGTTGCTATGCAATTAAAAAGATGTTTCCATTTATATAGATTTGACCCTATTTCTATATATGTGACGGCTTCTATTGAGAAAAAGATTTTTCTCTGATGTCAGTTGCTCCAGAGAAGTCTATCTACTTTCAACATCAGCAAAGCCAGATTCCCAGTTGCGATACTGGTTCTTTTTGCAGTGCCAGTAAGTGTTCAGCTGTTGGTTATGGACTGGAATTCAGCTTATTGTCTTTAAATCCTGTGAAATGATAATGTTGCAGTGCCAAGGGGAGTATGCTATTCTCAGTACTTCTAACCCAACCTAACTTCTCCAGAGCTTTATCTAACCACCATCAGCAGCAGAGACAGAGACACCCAGACTTCTGGAAACAGGATTTAAAAGTTACTCCTGGAAAGAAAGATGTAAAGAGACCACCTGGAGGGTTCCCTGGTCTCCTAACCAAGTTCTTCTGCACAGATCAGCTTCAACAAATCCCTGTGGAAGCCACCAGGGTGGTATGTGAATGCAGTTGCACGGATATGTTCAGTAGATGTCAAGGGCCTTCCTCCTAACATCATCTCTCCTTCCAAAGCAGAAGCCTTTCCGATACTGAAGCTACAATGATTGAACTGGGGGACACTTGTGATCTCTGGCAATGAGGAAGGTCTAGGAGGATGACAGGAAAAAACAAGGGCAGTTGGTCTGAAAATGAAAACTAATGGTGAGAGAGAGGTGCAGGAGAGTCAGTATCACTCCAGGATATATTCCGTGGTTAACCTGGGGTGAGCAAAACCTGATTGCAGTTAAGAGGTGAGAAGTGAATCCTGGAGAATCTGCTTTATCTCCGTGCAGTGACAGTGTTGGTGTGGAGCACCACGTGGTTACGCAACATCACAGAAGGGCTGAGAGTGGACGGGACCTCTGGAGATCACCTAGTCCAAGCAGCCTGGACTACAGGCTGGTCCTGATATCTCCAGAGAAGGATATAGTCTAGTGCTCTGTCACATTCACAGTCCAGAAGATTTTCCTCAAATTCTGATGGAACTTGCAGTTTTATATTTTGTGCCTGTTGCCCCTTGTCCTGTCACTTACCACTATTGAAAAGAGTCTGTCCCCATTCTCTTGACAACCTCCATTAAATTATTTGTACACCTTGATGACATCCACTTCAACATTCTCTTCTCCAGGCTGGACAGTCCTCTCTCTCTCCATCTCTCCTTATATGAGAGATGTTCCAATTCCTCCATCATCTTTGTAGCCCCAAATTGAACTCTCCCCAGTAGCTCCATGTCCCTCTCATACTAGGCAGCCCAGCAGTGGATGCATCCTCATCCTAGAAAGCTCAGGAGTCAGTGTAAATAGCCCAGTTCAGCCTAAGGTTAGGCATCTAATGGACAAGTTAGAGGAAACAGAAGCACAACAGCTAGTACCTGGTATTTACCATGCAAGTGCAAACTGGCTTTGCCCACTGCCTGGGACAGATTGGATGTTAAGTCAACTATCAACCAGAAACTTGGACCAATTAATGTAGTGCCAACCTTTATCTACTAAGTCCCCCTGGATGTGTTATCCTTGGATTTGGCTATGTGTTTCTCAAGCTGTGGGGCTTGTAGGCAGCTAAAAGTGTCATCTGGATGAGGCCTTTTGCCCCACCAGTCAGACCAACTGGACAAGCATCACTGCAAGAGAGGTACTACTGTCTCCCATGGATAACCAGTGATCATCAGTCCCTGGTTTTCTGAATATCAGCCAAGTTCAAAAGAGCTGGATGTCTTCCACATTCCCACTCATTTTCTGGCCATGTTTGAAATTAGACTTCCTCGGCTAATTTCCGCGAGCCAAATTGTTTGCACTGAACTGGCAAAAGATGAATCCCAGAGCTTGTGCTTTGTTTTGACATCTGCGTTAGTAGCGTGGTGGTGTTTTGCTTCGGCGCTGTGTGTCTCTGGATTTCACGCTGCCTGTGTCTTCTCATCATTCTTTCCTTCCATTTGGTTTTTGCAGGCCACTGGAGATATGTTAAAAGGCCCAGAGTTTCACGGTCTGGACTTCCAGTGTTTGCACATTGTCACTACTGAGCTGCTGATGGGCAATGCTCAGCAGAGGACACCCACTCCCTAGCATTCCTACAAGTGAAGCAGAGTCTGCACATTGCTTGTGCATGGCCTCACTTGTGTAATTAATGCCACAGTTCTCTGCAGGAGTCATATTCAACCTGGTTCATCCCCACTAGATCTTCCATGCTTGCCACCCGTTGCCAAAGGAGATGCCCAAAGAGTCTGATGCCATCAAGGTTTATCAGAACTATAGCAACTTGGTTAACCTTGATCAACATCCCTATCTGATCTGATCCCATCTATCAGATTCCACAGCCATTGTGAGAATCAAAGAAAAGAAAAATTGCAGGCAATGCTCCCAGATCAAAGCTCTACTGTTAAGCTGACACAAACTGACCTGAAGGACAAAATTAATCTTGCCTAACATAGGCAACTACATGAGAGAGCCTGCCATCTGAGCCAGGCTCTCTTTATAGTCAATGAAGAGAAACAGAGCATGATTCTGACCTAATAGAAATGTCCGCGCTAGGCTAAGATGAATTGCCCCTCAGAAGTGCCTGTTTTCCTCTCTTGACTCTAATCTGGGGAGCACAGGGCATGCAGGTTGGATGGAGATGTCTGCAGACACAGGAGAGCGAAGTAAGACGGATTTCACCTTGGTGAATCCTCTCCGAGTGGCAGTGAACGCGCTTGTCAGCGAAACGGAACAGATCTTAATTTTAATGTTTTAGGAGTTAAGAGCATTCTTTGCACTAAAAGGAAAAGGAAGAAGGAAAAAAAAAGACTGAGTAGAGAGGGGGAGCACACATAAATATAAATTTACTGCACTCAGAATATGCTAGAGGAAAAAATGAAGACAAATACTGTCCTCGGGGTGAAAGCCAGCTAGTACATTGTAATAAACCAGTGTGACCATCCCTGGGACACCGGCTCAGGATCATCACTCCACTCAACTTACTGCATGTAATAGAGCCTAGGACAGGCAAAGAATGGGAAGGAGAAGATGCCTTAAGGAACTACACTGGACACTGTGCTATCCTGTAGTAAATCACTAACACGGTGTTATTCTAAAATTTCATTTTAGAAGTGCAAAACTCTTCCCATTCGCAGCTCCCCCTGGACATTCTTAATCAGCTAATTTCTCCCAGGACTACCCAGGCAGGCCAGAGTTCAGGCAGGATTCCCATTAGAAATAGGAAAGACCTGTCTGATCACTGAGTTTATCCAGCTGTGTAGCTCGCAGTGAATAATGACCACGGGGGCTCTACTAAATTTTAGGGGCAACGGGGCAAGGGAGGGAAGTGATGGTTATGAATCATCACAGGGCCACTTTAACCCTGCTGGCTACAGAGTCTTGATAAGGTGTTTCATACTGATATGATCCTCCAACTGCGTCTCTGTGCTGTTCTGCAGAACAAGGATTATAAAGTCTTTCATATCATGGAGGGTTTTAAGACCATATTTCAATGCACATGATGAGGCAGCATGAGATGTCACTGCCATAGGAAAAAGGTACCTTTCTGCCTCCTTGCTGTCCCCAAACAAACATTTCTGGGGTTGCATTGGCTGAGAGAACCAGGTTGAAATTAAAAAGTATATTTTTTTTGTGGGTTGACTTTCAAGAATGTCATCCTCCATGACTCCACAAATGGTTGTGTAGTCCCATGTTCCCTAATCCCAGGGAACAGGAGAAGGAACAGGGGAAAACATTGAGGAGAACTGGAGTGCAAAACTGCTTCTTTCCATGGTGGAGCTGGTGTTAACATGTTGGCTGAGGTGTTCCTCTGCTACCTAAAGTCACTATAGCCCTAGGAAAAGCAGTCGTATAAAATATCACTATTATTATCTTTTCTTTTAATCAAAGGTTCTTTCTTCACTGTTTGCAACTTAAGAGCTTATGTTTTGCGGCTTCTGTGAGCCAGTCTAGGAGAAGCTATAGAAAACACGTTGGAAATTGAATATAAATGAATGTGAAGGCATCTGGAATCTGGCCAGCATAAAACTGGTGTTGATCAGTGTGCATTCCTGTTGCAAGCTGAAACATGCAAAATAGAGAGACACAGAGAATATTCAGCTCCAAGAGTTTATTTTGTTAGTTTTTCTATGCTGTAGCTGGTATCTTAAGAGACATCTATTTTAAAAATACACTTTGGACATGAGTGGTCCTTTGAAAAGTCTTGAAATTCTGCTAATTAAAAAACACTCCAGGTCTGTGGAGGAGCTGACAAAAACTGAGCACAGAAACAGACATTCAAGCGTCTTAGAACAAATGCAGCTGGTAGAGATGGGAATGGGGTATTAAAATCAAGTAATGAGCTTATGTGACTTTCGCTGTTATGTTTTAGTTAGAGAACAGGATGTTCTGTGCAGAGGGGCTTGGTTGTGTCCCTTCTAATGGATTTTGAGTGTTGTCCTGGCTGGTGCTCACATGCTTGGGGTTGTAGGATGCAGCGAATGCGTGCAAAGCTAATGCACTGCCATCCTTTGGCCCTCCTGGTGCTTGTGTGGTCCGTTCACATATTTAGCAGATAAATGACACATTTGTGGCAGCTAAATATCAAGGGGGTTGTCTCTGCCAAGCTTGTTTTGCCCTTTAAATTAATCAGTTCCAGATAAGCTATTTATGAGGATCAATAGCAATGTAATTATTATCTTATTATTATCCTTTTAACTTTTAATTTTCCCAGTGGGTTTCTGGACCAAATTAAATAATCTATTTTGAGCATCAGTGAGCAGGACACTCTCTGCATTTTGGGAGACTTTTGTTTGTGTGTTTGTTTCCTTGTCTTTTTATCCACTGGAAAACATGAAAGGAACAGGAAAAGGTGTGAAAGGAAGAAATTGCTATTGGACTCTAATGAGGCTGAAATAGTGGGTGGTATTTCAAATAAAGATAGGAAAAAAAATCATCCTTGAAGAACAAGCCCAGCTGCTGGAGAATTTATTGGATTTCCCCTTCCAAACAAAAGGATTGACTTCAGTGACATTCCTGCAGTTCTGATTTGCGTCAGGAAACTTATATGTGAAATGCAAGTGACAGAGGGGATTTTGATGGGAAACCTTCCCGCCTCCGACACCCTTCCTGCATTACAGCCCTAGTAAAGGGGAACTTAAAAAATACTGGGATGAATTCTCTTAGAGCAGCTTAATGTGGCTCTGGAGGAAAGGACCAAGAGCAAGGGACTAAGTGCATGGTGAGACTGCACATTTAAGGACAGAAAGGCAAAAAAAAAGGGAACTTAGACAGGAAGCGAGGAGAGCAACAGTAGTTCTCCAGGGAGCATTTCAGTTTTCACCATCTGGTTTCCTTTGCACATTTTAAATCCTGGCCAGGGTGACAGATCTCCAGGATGAACTTGATCCTAAGAAAATCATCAGCAAATCAATGGCAAAACTGGCAAGTCATCAGTAATTTTGGGAGGTCGTAGCGCAGTGCGAAGCTTTGACACTCCACTGGGTAGTGTCAGCAGGAGGTTCCCTTGGGGACCAACCTGCTGGTCTCGCTTTTCTGTCAACCCTGTCCATTGCCAACGCTTGGGAGGAAGGACTCATGGCCACCATGCTATGATCACATCCATCCCACAATTATTACCTGGGCTGTGGCCCATGCCCACAAGATATTTAATTCCTGCACCAATGTCTGCACAGAAAATTCTCCTGCTGTCTGCAGAGTGGGGCCCAGTGGATGAGCTACCAGCTGTCAACTTTAAAATTGAAAAAAAAATTAAAAATCTTTAAGCAGCAAATTTAAAGAAGTCCCCTAGCATCTCATCAGCTCTTGCTGAGGGATCATGACCCAAGAACTCAGCCAAGCAAGGTAAGAAGATGATCACGTTTGTTACCTTTGAGATGATGCATTTGCTGCCATTAATTAAATGCTGTCCTGAAGCCCACTTTGGACATGAACGTGTAACTGTGTGAATATCCCTGCCAAAATCGAGGTGTGAGGTCCCATCTGTGCTCCAGGGGTCTGAAACAAAACTCGTGACAGTATGAGATGTTTATGAGGTGCTATCTATACCTGGGAGATATGAGGAGGGGAAGAAAGCCAAAGATGAAGACCACAGGTAAGTAGAATCTAAAGACTTGCCAAGTTCATCTTTAAGAAATGAAGCCACTGATTTATCTCCCCAATTTCCCCCTCTATCTGCTACAGGAGCTATTTTGAAATACTACCTTTCAAATACTTGTGCTTTTTGTTGTTGTTGTTTTTTCGAGGTGTCTGCTTTAATTGTGGTAGTGTCACCATTGCCGCAATGGGGTAAGCTGATAAGAAAATGCTGTAATCAAACCACAGGAAAGTCACTGCAGGCAAGAAAAGACATGGGAATGGGGAAAGGTGAGGATGGAAACACAGTTTGTACTTAAAGTCAGGTAACTGGCTTCCATCTAAGAGGAAGCAGGGACAAGACATGCTTATGGATCCACAGGGAAAAGGAAGGAGAAGAGAAGAACACGGAGCATCACCAACAAATAAAAGCTACTGGCTGTGAGCTGAGATAATGTCCTCAGGGGGAATTAGGTTATGATCTGCATCTGCTTTGCATTCTGTTTCGCTTTCGCTAGTGTCCTCACTAGAGATGCTTGGAGGAGTTTGGCTTTTGAGCCGTAAGTGCGTGCGGGAGCCAGCGCTCCGGTCCAGTGGGTGTCGGGCAGGTGGGTGAAGCCAGATGCGAGATGCAGATTTACAAGCAATTCCCGTTGCCTCGCGAAGGACGGAGCAGCTGGGAGAGAGGTGCAAGCATGCTGCTTTGGCCGGAGAACAGATGCGCGATGCTCTGATCCACGCATCAGCATGCGAGGAGGCAGGAACTCCTGCTAGCTCTGACAACAATTCCCCGTTCGGCCG